>CAWUFW010020852.1:0-138695 GCA_963921515.1 Calotriton arnoldi
ACAAGCATCCTGGGACCGGTTTCGGGCTAACAGCCCTCATCAGCCAGGCTAGCTTGAATCCAGTGGCAAAGTGAGCAAGGGACCCACGTCTGGGCATACCCTGCCAACTTAGGGCGAACAAAGCAAACACAAGGAGATGATGGACGGAGCGCTGAAACTTTTCAGACACTCACCCCCAGTCACAGATCTGGGTTGAATCCATCATCGTTCTTTAGCTCACTTCGCCACCCCAGTTCAGACACAGCTATATGCAAATCAGTCTTGACCCTGTGCCTCATGGGAACAGTCCAGCCCGAACTGCCAAGCCATGTCTTCCCTGGACAGGAAACAAGCATCCTGGGACCGGTTTCGGGCTAACAGCCCTCATCAGCCAGGCTAGCTTGAATCCAGTGGCAAAGTGAGCAAGGGACCCACGTCTGGGCATACCCTGCCAACTTAGGGCGAACAAAGCAAACACAAGGAGATGATGGACGGAGCGCTGAAACTTTTCAGACACTCACCCCCAGTCACAGATCTGGGTTGAATCCATCATCGTTCTTTAGCTCACTTCGCCACCCCAGTTCAGACACAGCTATATGCAAATCAGTCTTGACCCTGTGCCTCATGGGAACAGTCCAGCCCGAACTGCCAAGCCATGTCTTCCCTGGACAGGAAACAAGCATCCTGGGACCGGTTTCGGGCTAACAGCCCTCATCAGCCAGGCTAGCTTGAATCCAGTGGCAAAGTGAGCAAGGGACCCACGTCTGGGCATACCCTGCCAACTTAGGGCGAACAAAGCAAACACAAGGAGATGATGGACGGAGCGCTGAAACTTTTCAGACACTCACCCCCAGTCACAGATCTGGGTTGAATCCATCATCGTTCTTTAGCTCACTTCGCCACCCCAGTTCAGACACAGCTATATGCAAATCAGTCTTGACCCTGTGCCTCATGGGAACAGTCCAGCCCGAACTGCCAAGCCATGTCTTCCCTGGACAGGAAACAAGCATCCTGGGACCGGTTTCGGGCTAACAGCCCTCATCAGCCAGGCTAGCTTGAATCCAGTGGCAAAGTGAGCAAGGGACCCACGTCTGGGCATACCCTGCCAACTTAGGGCGAACAAAGCAAACACAAGGAGATGATGGACGGAGCGCTGAAACTTTTCAGACACTCACCCCCAGTCACAGATCTGGGTTGAATCCATCATCGTTCTTTAGCTCACTTCGCCACCCCAGTTCAGACACAGCTATATGCAAATCAGTCTTGACCCTGTGCCTCATGGGAACAGTCCAGCCCGAACTGCCAAGCCATGTCTTCCCTGGACAGGAAACAAGCATCCTGGGACCGGTTTCGGGCTAACAGCCCTCATCAGCCAGGCTAGCTTGAATCCAGTGGCAAAGTGAGCAAGGGACCCACGTCTGGGCATACCCTGCCAACTTAGGGCGAACAAAGCAAACACAAGGAGATGATGGACGGAGCGCTGAAACTTTTCAGACACTCACCCCCAGTCACAGATCTGGGTTGAATCCATCATCGTTCTTTAGCTCACTTCGCCACCCCAGTTCAGACACAGCTATATGCAAATCAGTCTTGACCCTGTGCCTCATGGGAACAGTCCAGCCCGAACTGCCAAGCCATGTCTTCCCTGGACAGGAAACAAGCATCCTGGGACCGGTTTCGGGCTAACAGCCCTCATCAGCCAGGCTAGCTTGAATCCAGTGGCAAAGTGAGCAAGGGACCCACGTCTGGGCATACCCTGCCAACTTAGGGCGAACAAAGCAAACACAAGGAGATGATGGACGGAGCGCTGAAACTTTTCAGACACTCACCCCCAGTCACAGATCTGGGTTGAATCCATCATCGTTCTTTAGCTCACTTCGCCACCCCAGTTCAGACACAGCTATATGCAAATCAGTCTTGACCCTGTGCCTCATGGTAACAGTCTAGCCCGAACTGCCAAGCCATGTCTTCCCTGGACAGGAAACAAGCATCCTGGGACCGGTTTCGGGCTAACAGCCCTCATCAGCCAGGCTAGCTTGAATCCAGTGGCAAAGTGAGCAAGGGACCCACGTCTGGGCATACCCTGCCAACTTAGGGCGAACAAAGCAAACACAAGGAGATGATGGACGGAGCGCTGAAACTTTTCAGACACTCACCCCCAGTCACAGATCTGGGTTGAATCCATCATCGTTCTTTAGCTCACTTCGCCACCCCAGTTCAGACACAGCTATATGCAAATCAGTCTTGACCCTGTGCCTCATGGGAACAGTCCAGCCCGAACTGCCAAGCCATGTCTTCCCTGGACAGGAAACAAGCATCCTGGGACCGGTTTCGGGCTAACAGCCCTCATCAGCCAGGCTAGCTTGAATCCAGTGGCAAAGTGAGCAAGGGACCCACGTCTGGGCATACCCTGCCAACTTAGGGCGAACAAAGCAAACACAAGGAGATGATGGACGGAGCGCTGAAACTTTTCAGACACTCACCCCCAGTCACAGATCTGGGTTGAATCCATCATCGTTCTTTAGCTCACTTCGCCACCCCAGTTCAGACACAGCTATATGCAAATCAGTCTTGACCCTGTGCCTCATGGGAACAGTCCAGCCCGAACTGCCAAGCCATGTCTTCCCTGGACAGGAAACAAGCATCCTGGGACCGGTTTCGGGCTAACAGCCCTCATCAGCCAGGCTAGCTTGAATCCAGTGGCAAAGTGAGCAAGGGACCCACGTCTGGGCATACCCTGCCAACTTAGGGCGAACAAAGCAAACACAAGGAGATGATGGACGGAGCGCTGAAACTTTTCAGACACTCACCCCCAGTCACAGATCTGGGTTGAATCCATCATCGTTCTTTAGCTCACTTCGCCACCCCAGTTCAGACACAGCTATATGCAAATCAGTCTTGACCCTGTGCCTCATGGGAACAGTCCAGCCCGAACTGCCAAGCCATGTCTTCCCTGGACAGGAAACAAGCATCCTGGGACCGGTTTCGGGCTAACAGCCCTCATCAGCCAGGCTAGCTTGAATCCAGTGGCAAAGTGAGCAAGGGACCCACGTCTGGGCATACCCTGCCAACTTAGGGCGAACAAAGCAAACACAAGGAGATGATGGACGGAGCGCTGAAACTTTTCAGACACTCACCCCCAGTCACAGATCTGGGTTGAATCCATCATCGTTCTTTAGCTCACTTCGCCACCCCAGTTCAGACACAGCTATATGCAAATCAGTCTTGACCCTGTGCCTCATGGGAACAGTCCAGCCCGAACTGCCAAGCCATGTCTTCCCTGGACAGGAAACAAGCATCCTGGGACCGGTTTCGGGCTAACAGCCCTCATCAGCCAGGCTAGCTTGAATCCAGTGGCAAAGTGAGCAAGGGACCCACGTCTGGGCATACCCTGCCAACTTAGGGCGAACAAAGCAAACACAAGGAGATGATGGACGGAGCGCTGAAACTTTTCAGACACTCACCCCCAGTCACAGATCTGGGTTGAATCCATCATCGTTCTTTAGCTCACTTCGCCACCCCAGTTCAGACACAGCTATATGCAAATCAGTCTTGACCCTGTGCCTCATGGGAACAGTCCAGCCCGAACTGCCAAGCCATGTCTTCCCTGGACAGGAAACAAGCATCCTGGGACCGGTTTCGGGCTAACAGCCCTCATCAGCCAGGCTAGCTTGAATCCAGTGGCAAAGTGAGCAAGGGACCCACGTCTGGGCATACCCTGCCAACTTAGGGCGAACAAAGCAAACACAAGGAGATGATGGACGGAGCGCTGAAACTTTTCAGACACTCACCCCCAGTCACAGATCTGGGTTGAATCCATCATCGTTCTTTAGCTCACTTCACCACCCCAGTTCAGACACAGCTATATGCAAATCAGTCTTGACCCTGTGCCTCATGGGAGCAGTCCAGCCCGAACTGCCAAGCCATGTCTTCCCTGGACAGGAAACAAGCATCCTGGGACCGGTTTCGGGCTAACAGCCCTCATCAGCCAGGCTAGCTTGAATCCAGTGGCAAAGTGAGCAAGGGACCCACGTCTGGGCATACCCTGCCAACTTAGAGCAAACAAAGCAAACACAAGGAGATGATGGACGGAGCGCTGAAACTTTTCAGACACTCACCCCCAGTCACAGATCTGTGTTGAATCCATCATCGTTCTTTAGCTCACTTCGCCACCCCAGTTCAGACACAGCTATATGCAAATCAGTCTTGACCCTGTGCCTCATGGGAACAGTCCAGCCCGAACTGCCAAGCCATGTCTTCCCTGGACAGGAAACAAGCATCCTGGGACCGGTTTCGGGCTAACAGCCCTCATCAGCCAGGCTAGCTTGAATCCAGTGGCAAAGTGAGCAAGGGACCCACGTCTGGGCATACCCTGCCAACTTAGGGCGAACAAAGCAAACACAAGGAGATGATGGACGGAGCGCTGAAACTTTTCAGACACTCACCCCCAGTCACAGATCTGGGTTGAATCCATCATCGTTCTTTAGCTCACTTCGCCACCCCAGTTCAGACACAGCTATATGCAAATCAGTCTTGACCCTGTGCCTCATGGGAACAGTCCAGCCCGAACTGCCAAGCCATGTCTTCCCTGGACAGGAAACAAGCATCCTGGGACCGGTTTCGGGCTAACAGCCCTCATCAGCCAGGCTAGCTTGAATCCAGTGGCAAAGTGAGCAAGGGGCCCACGTCTGGGCATACCCTGCCAACTTAGGGCAAACAAAGCAAACACAAGGAGATGATGGACGGAGCGCTGAAACTTTTCAGACACTCACCCCCAGTCACATATCTGTGTTGAATCCATCATCGTTCTTTAGCTCACTTCGCCACCCCAGTTCAGACACAGCTATATGCAAATCAGTCTTGACCCTGTGCCTCATGGGAACAGTCCAGCCCGAACTGCCAAGCCATGTCTTCCCTGGACAGGAAACAAGCATCCTGGGACCGGTTTCGGGCTAACAGCCCTCATCAGCCAGGCTAGCTTGAATCCAGTGGCAAAGTGAGCAAGGGACCCACGTCTGGGCATACCCTGCCAACTTAGGGCGAACAAAGCAAACACAATGAGATGATGGACGGAGCGCTGAAACTTTTCAGACACTCACCCCCAGTCACAGATCTGGTTTGAATCCATCATCGTTCTTAAACTCACTTCGCCACCCCAGTTCAGACACAGCTATATGCAAATCAGTCTTGACCCTGTGCCTCATGGGAACAGTCCAGCCCGAACTGCCAAGCCATGTCTTCCCTGGACAGGAAACAAGCATCCTGGGACCGGTTTCGGGCTAACAGCCCTCATCAGCCAGGCTAGCTTGAATCCAGTGGCAAAGTGAGCAAGGGACCCACGTCTGGGCATACCCTGCCAACTTAGGGCGAACAAAGCAAACACAAGGAGATGATGGACGGAGCGCTGAAACTTTTCAGACACTCACCCCCAGTCACAGATCTGGGTTGAATCCATCATCGTTCTTTAGCTCACTTCGCCACCCCAGTTCAGACACAGCTATATGCAAATCAGTCTTGACCCTGTGCCTCATGGGAACAGTCCAGCCCGAACTGCCAAGCCATGTCTTCCCTGGACAGGAAACAAGCATCCTGGGACCGGTTTCGGGCTAACAGCCCTCATCAGCCAGGCTAGCTTGAATCCAGTGGCAAAGTGAGCAAGGGACCCACGTCTGGGCATACCCTGCCAACTTAGGGCGAACAAAGCAAACACAAGGAGATGATGGACGGAGCGCTGAAACTTTTCAGACACTCACCCCCAGTCACAGATCTGGGTTGAATCCATCATCGTTCTTTAGCTCACTTCGCCACCCCAGTTCAGACACAGCTATATGCAAATCAGTCTTGACCCTGTGCCTCATGGGAACAGTCCAGCCCGAACTGCCAAGCCATGTCTTCCCTGGACAGGAAACAAGCATCCTGGGACCGGTTTCGGGCTAACAGCCCTCATCAGCCAGGCTAGCTTGAATCCAGTGGCAAAGTGAGCAAGGGACCCACGTCTGGGCATACCCTGCCAACTTAGGGCGAACAAAGCAAACACAAGGAGATGATGGACGGAGCGCTGAAACTTTTCAGACACTCACCCCCAGTCACAGATCTGGGTTGAATCCATCATCGTTCTTTAGCTCACTTCGCCACCCCAGTTCAGACACAGCTATATGCAAATCAGTCTTGACCCTGTGCCTCATGGGAACAGTCCAGCCCGAACTGCCAAGCCATGTCTTCCCTGGACAGGAAACAAGCATCCTGGGACCGGTTTCGGGCTAACAGCCCTCATCAGCCAGGCTAGCTTGAATCCAGTGGCAAAGTGAGCAAGGGACCCACGTCTGGGCATACCCTGCCAACTTAGGGCGAACAAAGCAAACACAAGGAGATGATGGACGGAGCGCTGAAACTTTTCAGACACTCACCCCCAGTCACAGATCTGGGTTGAATCCATCATCGTTCTTTAGCTCACTTCGCCACCCCAGTTCAGACACAGCTATATGCAAATCAGTCTTGACCCTGTGCCTCATGGGAACAGTCCAGCCCGAACTGCCAAGCCATGTCTTCCCTGGACAGGAAACAAGCATCCTGGGACCGGTTTCGGGCTAACAGCCCTCATCAGCCAGGCTAGCTTGAATCCAGTGGCAAAGTGAGCAAGGGACCCACGTCTGGGCATACCCTGCCAACTTAGGGCGAACAAAGCAAACACAAGGAGATGATGGACGGAGCGCTGAAACTTTTCAGACACTCACCCCCAGTCACAGATCTGGGTTGAATCCATCATCGTTCTTTAGCTCACTTCGCCACCCCAGTTCAGACACAGCTATATGCAAATCAGTCTTGACCCTGTGCCTCATGGGAACAGTCCAGCCCGAACTGCCAAGCCATGTCTTCCCTGGACAGGAAACAAGCATCCTGGGACCGGTTTCGGGCTAACAGCCCTCATCAGCCAGGCTAGCTTGAATCCAGTGGCAAAGTGAGCAAGGGACCCACGTCTGGGCATACCCTGCCAACTTAGGGCGAACAAAGCAAACACAAGGAGATGATGGACGGAGCGCTGAAACTTTTCAGACACTCACCCCCAGTCACAGATCTGGGTTGAATCCATCATCGTTCTTTAGCTCACTTCGCCACCCCAGTTCAGACACAGCTATATGCAAATCAGTCTTGACCCTGTGCCTCATGGGAACAGTCCAGCCCGAACTGCCAAGCCATGTCTTCCCTGGACAGGAAACAAGCATCCTGGGACCGGTTTCGGGCTAACAGCCCTCATCAGCCAGGCTAGCTTGAATCCAGTGGCAAAGTGAGCAAGGGACCCACGTCTGGGCATACCCTGCCAACTTAGGGCGAACAAAGCAAACACAAGGAGATGATGGACGGAGCGCTGAAACTTTTCAGACACTCACCCCCAGTCACAGATCTGGGTTGAATCCATCATCGTTCTTTAGCTCACTTCGCCACCCCAGTTCAGACACAGCTATATGCAAATCAGTCTTGACCCTGTGCCTCATGGGAACAGTCCAGCCCGAACTGCCAAGCCATGTCTTCCCTGGACAGGAAACAAGCATCCTGGGACCGGTTTCGGGCTAACAGCCCTCATCAGCCAGGCTAGCTTGAATCCAGTGGCAAAGTGAGCAAGGGACCCACGTCTGGGCATACCCTGCCAACTTAGGGCGAACAAAGCAAACACAAGGAGATGATGGACGGAGCGCTGAAACTTTTCAGACACTCACCCCCAGTCACAGATCTGGGTTGAATCCATCATCGTTCTTTAGCTCACTTCGCCACCCCAGTTCAGACACAGCTATATGCAAATCAGTCTTGACCCTGTGCCTCATGGGAACAGTCCAGCCCGAACTGCCAAGCCATGTCTTCCCTGGACAGGAAACAAGCATCCTGGGACCGGTTTCGGGCTAACAGCCCTCATCAGCCAGGCTAGCTTGAATCCAGTGGCAAAGTGAGCAAGGGACCCACGTCTGGGCATACCCTGCCAACTTAGGGCGAACAAAGCAAACACAAGGAGATGATGGACGGAGCGCTGAAACTTTTCAGACACTCACCCCCAGTCACAGATCTGGGTTGAATCCATCATCGTTCTTTAGCTCACTTCGCCACCCCAGTTCAGACACAGCTATATGCAAATCAGTCTTGACCCTGTGCCTCATGGGAACAGTCCAGCCCGAACTGCCAAGCCATGTCTTCCCTGGACAGGAAACAAGCATCCTGGGACCGGTTTCGGGCTAACAGCCCTCATCAGCCAGGCTAGCTTGAATCCAGTGGCAAAGTGAGCAAGGGACCCACGTCTGGGCATACCCTGCCAACTTAGGGCGAACAAAGCAAACACAAGGAGATGATGGACGGAGCGCTGAAACTTTTCAGACACTCACCCCCAGTCACAGATCTGGGTTGAATCCATCATCGTTCTTTAGCTCACTTCGCCACCCCAGTTCAGACACAGCTATATGCAAATCAGTCTTGACCCTGTGCCTCATGGGAACAGTCCAGCCCGAACTGCCAAGCCATGTCTTCCCTGGACAGGAAACAAGCATCCTGGGACCGGTTTCGGGCTAACAGCCCTCATCAGCCAGGCTAGCTTGAATCCAGTGGCAAAGTGAGCAAGGGACCCACGTCTGGGCATACCCTGCCAACTTAGGGCGAACAAAGCAAACACAAGGAGATGATGGACGGAGCGCTGAAACTTTTCAGACACTCACCCCCAGTCACAGATCTGGGTTGAATCCATCATCGTTCTTTAGCTCACTTCGCCACCCCAGTTCAGACACAGCTATATGCAAATCAGTCTTGACCCTGTGCCTCATGGGAACAGTCCAGCCCGAACTGCCAAGCCATGTCTTCCCTGGACAGGAAACAAGCATCCTGGGACCGGTTTCGGGCTAACAGCCCTCATCAGCCAGGCTAGCTTGAATCCAGTGGCAAAGTGAGCAAGGGACCCACGTCTGGGCATACCCTGCCAACTTAGGGCGAACAAAGCAAACACAAGGAGATGATGGACGGAGCGCTGAAACTTTTCAGACACTCACCCCCAGTCACAGATCTGGGTTGAATCCATCATCGTTCTTTAGCTCACTTCGCCACCCCAGTTCAGACACAGCTATATGCAAATCAGTCTTGACCCTGTGCCTCATGGGAACAGTCCAGCCCGAACTGCCAAGCCATGTCTTCCCTGGACAGGAAACAAGCATCCTGGGACCGGTTTCGGGCTAACAGCCCTCATCAGCCAGGCTAGCTTGAATCCAGTGGCAAAGTGAGCAAGGGACCCACGTCTGGGCATACCCTGCCAACTTAGGGCGAACAAAGCAAACACAAGGAGATGATGGACGGAGCGCTGAAACTTTTCAGACACTCACCCCCAGTCACAGATCTGGGTTGAATCCATCATCGTTCTTTAGCTCACTTCGCCACCCCAGTTCAGACACAGCTATATGCAAATCAGTCTTGACCCTGTGCCTCATGGGAACAGTCCAGCCCGAACTGCCAAGCCATGTCTTCCCTGGACAGGAAACAAGCATCCTGGGACCGGTTTCGGGCTAACAGCCCTCATCAGCCAGGCTAGCTTGAATCCAGTGGCAAAGTGAGCAAGGGACCCACGTCTGGGCATACCCTGCCAACTTAGGGCGAACAAAGCAAACACAAGGAGATGATGGACGGAGCGCTGAAACTTTTCAGACACTCACCCCCAGTCACAGATCTGGGTTGAATCCATCATCGTTCTTTAGCTCACTTCGCCACCCCAGTTCAGACACAGCTATATGCAAATCAGTCTTGACCCTGTGCCTCATGGGAACAGTCCAGCCCGAACTGCCAAGCCATGTCTTCCCTGGACAGGAAACAAGCATCCTGGGACCGGTTTCGGGCTAACAGCCCTCATCAGCCAGGCTAGCTTGAATCCAGTGGCAAAGTGAGCAAGGGACCCACGTCTGGGCATACCCTGCCAACTTAGGGCGAACAAAGCAAACACAAGGAGATGATGGACGGAGCGCTGAAACTTTTCAGACACTCACCCCCAGTCACAGATCTGGGTTGAATCCATCATCGTTCTTTAGCTCACTTCGCCACCCCAGTTCAGACACAGCTATATGCAAATCAGTCTTGACCCTGTGCCTCATGGGAACAGTCCAGCCCGAACTGCCAAGCCATGTCTTCCCTGGACAGGAAACAAGCATCCTGGGACCGGTTTCGGGCTAACAGCCCTCATCAGCCAGGCTAGCTTGAATCCAGTGGCAAAGTGAGCAAGGGACCCACGTCTGGGCATACCCTGCCAACTTAGGGCGAACAAAGCAAACACAAGGAGATGATGGACGGAGCGCTGAAACTTTTCAGACACTCACCCCCAGTCACAGATCTGGGTTGAATCCATCATCGTTCTTTAGCTCACTTCGCCACCCCAGTTCAGACACAGCTATATGCAAATCAGTCTTGACCCTGTGCCTCATGGGAACAGTCCAGCCCGAACTGCCAAGCCATGTCTTCCCTGGACAGGAAACAAGCATCCTGGGACCGGTTTCGGGCTAACAGCCCTCATCAGCCAGGCTAGCTTGAATCCAGTGGCAAAGTGAGCAAGGGACCCACGTCTGGGCATACCCTGCCAACTTAGGGCGAACAAAGCAAACACAAGGAGATGATGGACGGAGCGCTGAAACTTTTCAGACACTCACCCCCAGTCACAGATCTGGGTTGAATCCATCATCGTTCTTTAGCTCACTTCGCCACCCCAGTTCAGACACAGCTATATGCAAATCAGTCTTGACCCTGTGCCTCATGGGAACAGTCCAGCCCGAACTGCCAAGCCATGTCTTCCCTGGACAGGAAACAAGCATCCTGGGACCGGTTTCGGGCTAACAGCCCTCATCAGCCAGGCTAGCTTGAATCCAGTGGCAAAGTGAGCAAGGGACCCACGTCTGGGCATACCCTGCCAACTTAGGGCGAACAAAGCAAACACAAGGAGATGATGGACGGAGCGCTGAAACTTTTCAGACACTCACCCCCAGTCACAGATCTGGGTTGAATCCATCATCGTTCTTTAGCTCACTTCGCCACCCCAGTTCAGACACAGCTATATGCAAATCAGTCTTGACCCTGTGCCTCATGGGAACAGTCCAGCCCGAACTGCCAAGCCATGTCTTCCCTGGACAGGAAACAAGCATCCTGGGACCGGTTTCGGGCTAACAGCCCTCATCAGCCAGGCTAGCTTGAATCCAGTGGCAAAGTGAGCAAGGGACCCACGTCTGGGCATACCCTGCCAACTTAGGGCGAACAAAGCAAACACAAGGAGATGATGGACGGAGCGCTGAAACTTTTCAGACACTCACCCCCAGTCACAGATCTGGGTTGAATCCATCATCGTTCTTTAGCTCACTTCGCCACCCCAGTTCAGACACAGCTATATGCAAATCAGTCTTGACCCTGTGCCTCATGGGAACAGTCCAGCCCGAACTGCCAAGCCATGTCTTCCCTGGACAGGAAACAAGCATCCTGGGACCGGTTTCGGGCTAACAGCCCTCATCAGCCAGGCTAGCTTGAATCCAGTGGCAAAGTGAGCAAGGGACCCACGTCTGGGCATACCCTGCCAACTTAGGGCGAACAAAGCAAACACAAGGAGATGATGGACGGAGCGCTGAAACTTTTCAGACACTCACCCCCAGTCACAGATCTGGGTTGAATCCATCATCGTTCTTTAGCTCACTTCGCCACCCCAGTTCAGACACAGCTATATGCAAATCAGTCTTGACCCTGTGCCTCATGGGAACAGTCCAGCCCGAACTGCCAAGCCATGTCTTCCCTGGACAGGAAACAAGCATCCTGGGACCGGTTTCGGGCTAACAGCCCTCATCAGCCAGGCTAGCTTGAATCCAGTGGCAAAGTGAGCAAGGGACCCACGTCTGGGCATACCCTGCCAACTTAGGGCGAACAAAGCAAACACAAGGAGATGATGGACGGAGCGCTGAAACTTTTCAGACACTCACCCCCAGTCACAGATCTGGGTTGAATCCATCATCGTTCTTTAGCTCACTTCGCCACCCCAGTTCAGACACAGCTATATGCAAATCAGTCTTGACCCTGTGCCTCATGGGAACAGTCCAGCCCGAACTGCCAAGCCATGTCTTCCCTGGACAGGAAACAAGCATCCTGGGACCGGTTTCGGGCTAACAGCCCTCATCAGCCAGGCTAGCTTGAATCCAGTGGCAAAGTGAGCAAGGGACCCACGTCTGGGCATACCCTGCCAACTTAGGGCGAACAAAGCAAACACAAGGAGATGATGGACGGAGCGCTGAAACTTTTCAGACACTCACCCCCAGTCACAGATCTGGGTTGAATCCATCATCGTTCTTTAGCTCACTTCGCCACCCCAGTTCAGACACAGCTATATGCAAATCAGTCTTGACCCTGTGCCTCATGGGAACAGTCCAGCCCGAACTGCCAAGCCATGTCTTCCCTGGACAGGAAACAAGCATCCTGGGACCGGTTTCGGGCTAACAGCCCTCATCAGCCAGGCTAGCTTGAATCCAGTGGCAAAGTGAGCAAGGGACCCACGTCTGGGCATACCCTGCCAACTTAGGGCGAACAAAGCAAACACAAGGAGATGATGGACGGAGCGCTGAAACTTTTCAGACACTCACCCCCAGTCACAGATCTGGGTTGAATCCATCATCGTTCTTTAGCTCACTTCGCCACCCCAGTTCAGACACAGCTATATGCAAATCAGTCTTGACCCTGTGCCTCATGGGAACAGTCCAGCCCGAACTGCTAAGCCATGTCTTCCCTGGACAGGAAACAAGCATCCTGCGACTGGTTTCGGGCTAACAGCCCTCATCAGCCAGGCTAGCTTGAATCCAGTGGCAAAGTGAGCAAGGGACCCACGTCTGGGCATACCCTGCCAACTTAGGGCGAACAAAGCAAACACAAGGAGATGATGGACGGAGCGCTGAAACTTTTCAGACACTCACCCCCAGTCACAGATCTGGGTTGAATCCATCATCGTTCTTTAGCTCACTTCGCCACCCCAGTTCAGACACAGCTATATACAAATCAGTCTTGTCCCTGTGCCTCATGGGAACAATCCACCCCGAACTGCCAAGCCATGTCTTCCCTGGACAGGAAACAAGCATCCTGGGACCGGTTTCGGGCTAATAGCACTCATCAGCCAGGCTAGCTTGAATCCAGTGGCAAAGTGAGCAAGGGACCCACGTCTGGGCATACCCTGCCAACTTAGGGCAAACAAAGCAAACACAAGGAGATGATGGACGGAGCGCTGAAACTTTTCAGACACTCACCCCCAGTCACATATCTGTGTTGAATCCATCATCGTTCTTTAGCTCACTTCGCCACCCCAGTTCAGACACAGCTATATGCAAATCAGTCTTGACCCTGTGCCTCATGGGAACAGTCCAGCCCGAACTGCCAAGCCATGTCTTCCCTGGACAGGAAACAAGCATCCTGGGACCGGTTTCGGGCTAACAGCCCTCATCAGCCAGGCTAGCTTGAATCCAGTGGCAAAGTGAGCAAGGGACCCACGTCTGGGCATACCCTGCCAACTTAGGGCGAACAAAGCAAACACAAGGAGATGATGGACGGAGCGCTGAAACTTTTCAGACACTCACCCCCAGTCACAGATCTGGGTTGAATCCATCATCGTTCTTTAGCTCACTTCGCCACCCCAGTTCAGACACAGCTATATGCAAATCAGTCTTGACCCTGTGCCTCATGGGAACAGTCCAGCCCGAACTGCCAAGCCATGTCTTCCCTGGACAGGAAACAAGCATCCTGGGACCGGTTTCGGGCTAATAGCCCTCATCAGCCAGGCTAGCTTGAATCCAGTGGCAAAGTGAGCAAGGGACCCACGTCTGGGCATACCCTGCCAACTTAGGGCGAACAAAGCAAACACAAGGAGATGATGGACGGAGCGCTGAAACTTTTCAGACACTCACCCCCAGTCACAGATCTGGGTTGAATCCATCATCGTTCTTTAGCTCACTTCGCCACCCCAGTTCAGACACAGCTATATGCAAATCAGTCTTGACCCTGTGCCTCATGGGAACAGTCCAGCCCGAACTGCCAAGCCATGTCTTCCCTGGACAGGAAACAAGCATCCTGGGACCGGTTTCGGGCTAACAGCCCTCATCAGCCAGGCTAGCTTGAATCCAGTGGCAAAGTGAGCAAGGGACCCACGTCTGGGCATACCCTGCCAACTTAGGGCGAACAAAGCAAACACAAGGAGATGATGGACGGAGCGCTGAAACTTTTCAGACACTCACCCCCAGTCACAGATCTGGGTTGAATCCATCATCGTTCTTTAGCTCACTTCGCCACCCCAGTTCAGACACAGCTATATGCAAATCAGTCTTGACCCTGTGCCTCATGGGAACAGTCCAGCCCGAACTGCCAAGCCATGTCTTCCCTGGACAGGAAACAAGCATCCTGGGACCGGTTTCGGGCTAACAGCCCTCATCAGCCAGGCTAGCTTGAATCCAGTGGCAAAGTGAGCAAGGGACCCACGTCTGGGCATACCCTGCCAACTTAGGGCGAACAAAGCAAACACAAGGAGATGATGGACGGAGCGCTGAAACTTTTCAGACACTCACCCCCAGTCACAGATCTGGGTTGAATCCATCATCGTTCTTTAGCTCACTTCGCCACCCCAGTTCAGACACAGCTATATGCAAATCAGTCTTGACCCTGTGCCTCATGGGAACAGTCCAGCCCGAACTGCCAAGCCATGTCTTCCCTGGACAGGAAACAAGCATCCTGGGACCGGTTTCGGGCTAACAGCCCTCATCAGCCAGGCTAGCTTGAATCCAGTGGCAAAGTGAGCAAGGGACCCACGTCTGGGCATACCCTGCCAACTTAGGGCGAACAAAGCAAACACAAGGAGATGATGGACGGAGCGCTGAAACTTTTCAGACACTCACCCCCAGTCACAGATCTGGGTTGAATCCATCATCGTTCTTTAGCTCACTTCGCCACCCCAGTTCAGACACAGCTATATGCAAATCAGTCTTGACCCTGTGCCTCATGGGAACAGTCCAGCCCGAACTGCCAAGCCATGTCTTCCCTGGACAGGAAACAAGCATCCTGGGACCGGTTTCGGGCTAACAGCCCTCATCAGCCAGGCTAGCTTGAATCCAGTGGCAAAGTGAGCAAGGGACCCACGTCTGGGCATACCCTGCCAACTTAGGGCGAACAAAGCAAACACAAGGAGATGATGGACGGAGCGCTGAAACTTTTCAGACACTCACCCCCAGTCACAGATCTGGGTTGAATCCATCATCGTTCTTTAGCTCACTTCGCCACCCCAGTTCAGACACAGCTATATGCAAATCAGTCTTGACCCTGTGCCTCATGGGAACAGTCCAGCCCGAACTGCCAAGCCATGTCTTCCCTGGACAGGAAACAAGCATCCTGGGACCGGTTTCGGGCTAACAGCCCTCATCAGCCAGGCTAGCTTGAATCCAGTGGCAAAGTGAGCAAGGGACCCACGTCTGGGCATACCCTGCCAACTTAGGGCGAACAAAGCAAACACAAGGAGATGATGGACGGAGCGCTGAAACTTTTCAGACACTCACCCCCAGTCACAGATCTGGGTTGAATCCATCATCGTTCTTTAGCTCACTTCGCCACCCCAGTTCAGACACAGCTATATGCAAATCAGTCTTGACCCTGTGCCTCATGGGAACAGTCCAGCCCGAACTGCCAAGCCATGTCTTCCCTGGACAGGAAACAAGCATCCTGGGACCGGTTTCGGGCTAACAGCCCTCATCAGCCAGGCTAGCTTGAATCCAGTGGCAAAGTGAGCAAGGGACCCACGTCTGGGCATACCCTGCCAACTTAGGGCGAACAAAGCAAACACAAGGAGATGATGGACGGAGCGCTGAAACTTTTCAGACACTCACCCCCAGTCACAGATCTGGGTTGAATCCATCATCGTTCTTTAGCTCACTTCGCCACCCCAGTTCAGACACAGCTATATGCAAATCAGTCTTGACCCTGTGCCTCATGGGAACAGTCCAGCCCGAACTGCCAAGCCATGTCTTCCCTGGACAGGAAACAAGCATCCTGGGACCGGTTTCGGGCTAACAGCCCTCATCAGCCAGGCTAGCTTGAATCCAGTGGCAAAGTGAGCAAGGGACCCACGTCTGGGCATACCCTGCCAACTTAGGGCGAACAAAGCAAACACAAGGAGATGATGGACGGAGCGCTGAAACTTTTCAGACACTCACCCCCAGTCACAGATCTGGGTTGAATCCATCATCGTTCTTTAGCTCACTTCGCCACCCCAGTTCAGACACAGCTATATGCAAATCAGTCTTGACCCTGTGCCTCATGGGAACAGTCCAGCCCGAACTGCCAAGCCATGTCTTCCCTGGACAGGAAACAAGCATCCTGGGACCGGTTTCGGGCTAACAGCCCTCATCAGCCAGGCTAGCTTGAATCCAGTGGCAAAGTGAGCAAGGGACCCACGTCTGGGCATACCCTGCCAACTTAGGGCGAACAAAGCAAACACAAGGAGATGATGGACGGAGCGCTGAAACTTTTCAGACACTCACCCCCAGTCACAGATCTGGGTTGAATCCATCATCGTTCTTTAGCTCACTTCGCCACCCCAGTTCAGACACAGCTATATGCAAATCAGTCTTGACCCTGTGCCTCATGGGAACAGTCCAGCCCGAACTGCCAAGCCATGTCTTCCCTGGACAGGAAACAAGCATCCTGGGACCGGTTTCGGGCTAACAGCCCTCATCAGCCAGGCTAGCTTGAATCCAGTGGCAAAGTGAGCAAGGGACCCACGTCTGGGCATACCCTGCCAACTTAGGGCGAACAAAGCAAACACAAGGAGATGATGGACGGAGCGCTGAAACTTTTCAGACACTCACCCCCAGTCACAGATCTGGGTTGAATCCATCATCGTTCTTTAGCTCACTTCGCCACCCCAGTTCAGACACAGCTATATGCAAATCAGTCTTGACCCTGTGCCTCATGGGAACAGTCCAGCCCGAACTGCCAAGCCATGTCTTCCCTGGACAGGAAACAAGCATCCTGGGACCGGTTTCGGGCTAACAGCCCTCATCAGCCAGGCTAGCTTGAATCCAGTGGCAAAGTGAGCAAGGGACCCACGTCTGGGCATACCCTGCCAACTTAGGGCGAACAAAGCAAACACAAGGAGATGATGGACGGAGCGCTGAAACTTTTCAGACACTCACCCCCAGTCACAGATCTGGGTTGAATCCATCATCGTTCTTTAGCTCACTTCGCCACCCCAGTTCAGACACAGCTATATGCAAATCAGTCTTGACCCTGTGCCTCATGGGAACAGTCCAGCCCGAACTGCCAAGCCATGTCTTCCCTGGACAGGAAACAAGCATCCTGGGACCGGTTTCGGGCTAACAGCCCTCATCAGCCAGGCTAGCTTGAATCCAGTGGCAAAGTGAGCAAGGGACCCACGTCTGGGCATACCCTGCCAACTTAGGGCGAACAAAGCAAACACAAGGAGATGATGGACGGAGCGCTGAAACTTTTCAGACACTCACCCCCAGTCACAGATCTGGGTTGAATCCATCATCGTTCTTTAGCTCACTTCGCCACCCCAGTTCAGACACAGCTATATGCAAATCAGTCTTGACCCTGTGCCTCATGGGAACAGTCCAGCCCGAACTGCCAAGCCATGTCTTCCCTGGACAGGAAACAAGCATCCTGGGACCGGTTTCGGGCTAACAGCCCTCATCAGCCAGGCTAGCTTGAATCCAGTGGCAAAGTGAGCAAGGGACCCACGTCTGGGCATACCCTGCCAACTTAGGGCGAACAAAGCAAACACAAGGAGATGATGGACGGAGCGCTGAAACTTTTCAGACACTCACCCCCAGTCACAGATCTGGGTTGAATCCATCATCGTTCTTTAGCTCACTTCGCCACCCCAGTTCAGACACAGCTATATGCAAATCAGTCTTGACCCTGTGCCTCATGGGAACAGTCCAGCCCGAACTGCCAAGCCATGTCTTCCCTGGACAGGAAACAAGCATCCTGGGACCGGTTTCGGGCTAACAGCCCTCATCAGCCAGGCTAGCTTGAATCCAGTGGCAAAGTGAGCAAGGGACCCACGTCTGGGCATACCCTGCCAACTTAGGGCGAACAAAGCAAACACAAGGAGATGATGGACGGAGCGCTGAAACTTTTCAGACACTCACCCCCAGTCACAGATCTGGGTTGAATCCATCATCGTTCTTTAGCTCACTTCGCCACCCCAGTTCAGACACAGCTATATGCAAATCAGTCTTGACCCTGTGCCTCATGGGAACAGTCCAGCCCGAACTGCCAAGCCATGTCTTCCCTGGACAGGAAACAAGCATCCTGGGACCGGTTTCGGGCTAACAGCCCTCATCAGCCAGGCTAGCTTGAATCCAGTGGCAAAGTGAGCAAGGGACCCACGTCTGGGCATACCCTGCCAACTTAGGGCGAACAAAGCAAACACAAGGAGATGATGGACGGAGCGCTGAAACTTTTCAGACACTCACCCCCAGTCACAGATCTGGGTTGAATCCATCATCGTTCTTTAGCTCACTTCGCCACCCCAGTTCAGACACAGCTATATGCAAATCAGTCTTGACCCTGTGCCTCATGGGAACAGTCCAGCCCGAACTGCCAAGCCATGTCTTCCCTGGACAGGAAACAAGCATCCTGGGACCGGTTTCGGGCTAACAGCCCTCATCAGCCAGGCTAGCTTGAATCCAGTGGCAAAGTGAGCAAGGGACCCACGTCTGGGCATACCCTGCCAACTTAGGGCGAACAAAGCAAACACAAGGAGATGATGGACGGAGCGCTGAAACTTTTCAGACACTCACCCCCAGTCACAGATCTGGGTTGAATCCATCATCGTTCTTTAGCTCACTTCGCCACCCCAGTTCAGACACAGCTATATGCAAATCAGTCTTGACCCTGTGCCTCATGGGAACAGTCCAGCCCGAACTGCCAAGCCATGTCTTCCCTGGACAGGAAACAAGCATCCTGGGACCGGTTTCGGGCTAACAGCCCTCATCAGCCAGGCTAGCTTGAATCCAGTGGCAAAGTGAGCAAGGGACCCACGTCTGGGCATACCCTGCCAACTTAGGGCGAACAAAGCAAACACAAGGAGATGATGGACGGAGCGCTGAAACTTTTCAGACACTCACCCCCAGTCACAGATCTGGGTTGAATCCATCATCGTTCTTTAGCTCACTTCGCCACCCCAGTTCAGACACAGCTATATGCAAATCAGTCTTGACCCTGTGCCTCATGGGAACAGTCCAGCCCGAACTGCCAAGCCATGTCTTCCCTGGACAGGAAACAAGCATCCTGGGACCGGTTTCGGGCTAACAGCCCTCATCAGCCAGGCTAGCTTGAATCCAGTGGCAAAGTGAGCAAGGGACCCACGTCTGGGCATACCCTGCCAACTTAGGGCGAACAAAGCAAACACAAGGAGATGATGGACGGAGCGCTGAAACTTTTCAGACACTCACCCCCAGTCACAGATCTGGGTTGAATCCATCATCGTTCTTTAGCTCACTTCGCCACCCCAGTTCAGACACAGCTATATGCAAATCAGTCTTGACCCTGTGCCTCATGGGAACAGTCCAGCCCGAACTGCCAAGCCATGTCTTCCCTGGACAGGAAACAAGCATCCTGGGACCGGTTTCGGGCTAACAGCCCTCATCAGCCAGGCTAGCTTGAATCCAGTGGCAAAGTGAGCAAGGGACCCACGTCTGGGCATACCCTGCCAACTTAGGGCGAACAAAGCAAACACAAGGAGATGATGGACGGAGCGCTGAAACTTTTCAGACACTCACCCCCAGTCACAGATCTGGGTTGAATCCATCATCGTTCTTTAGCTCACTTCGCCACCCCAGTTCAGACACAGCTATATGCAAATCAGTCTTGACCCTGTGCCTCATGGGAACAGTCCAGCCCGAACTGCCAAGCCATGTCTTCCCTGGACAGGAAACAAGCATCCTGGGACCGGTTTCGGGCTAACAGCCCTCATCAGCCAGGCTAGCTTGAATCCAGTGGCAAAGTGAGCAAGGGACCCACGTCTGGGCATACCCTGCCAACTTAGGGCGAACAAAGCAAACACAAGGAGATGATGGACGGAGCGCTGAAACTTTTCAGACACTCACCCCCAGTCACAGATCTGGGTTGAATCCATCATCGTTCTTTAGCTCACTTCGCCACCCCAGTTCAGACACAGCTATATGCAAATCAGTCTTGACCCTGTGCCTCATGGGAACAGTCCAGCCCGAACTGCCAAGCCATGTCTTCCCTGGACAGGAAACAAGCATCCTGGGACCGGTTTCGGGCTAACAGCCCTCATCAGCCAGGCTAGCTTGAATCCAGTGGCAAAGTGAGCAAGGGACCCACGTCTGGGCATACCCTGCCAACTTAGGGCGAACAAAGCAAACACAAGGAGATGATGGACGGAGCGCTGAAACTTTTCAGACACTCACCCCCAGTCACAGATCTGGGTTGAATCCATCATCGTTCTTTAGCTCACTTCGCCACCCCAGTTCAGACACAGCTATATGCAAATCAGTCTTGACCCTGTGCCTCATGGGAACAGTCCAGCCCGAACTGCCAAGCCATGTCTTCCCTGGACAGGAAACAAGCATCCTGGGACCGGTTTCGGGCTAACAGCCCTCATCAGCCAGGCTAGCTTGAATCCAGTGGCAAAGTGAGCAAGGGACCCACGTCTGGGCATACCCTGCCAACTTAGGGCGAACAAAGCAAACACAAGGAGATGATGGACGGAGCGCTGAAACTTTTCAGACACTCACCCCCAGTCACAGATCTGGGTTGAATCCATCATCGTTCTTTAGCTCACTTCGCCACCCCAGTTCAGACACAGCTATATGCAAATCAGTCTTGACCCTGTGCCTCATGGGAACAGTCCAGCCCGAACTGCCAAGCCATGTCTTCCCTGGACAGGAAACAAGCATCCTGGGACCGGTTTCGGGCTAACAGCCCTCATCAGCCAGGCTAGCTTGAATCCAGTGGCAAAGTGAGCAAGGGACCCACGTCTGGGCATACCCTGCCAACTTAGGGCGAACAAAGCAAACACAAGGAGATGATGGACGGAGCGCTGAAACTTTTCAGACACTCACCCCCAGTCACAGATCTGGGTTGAATCCATCATCGTTCTTTAGCTCACTTCGCCACCCCAGTTCAGACACAGCTATATGCAAGTCAGTCTTGACCCAGTGCCTCATGGGAACAGTCCAGCCCGAACTGCCAAGCCATGTCTTCCCTGGACAGGAAACAAGCATCCTGGGACCGGTTTCGGGCTAACAGCCCTCATCAGCCAGGCTAGCTTGAATCCAGTGGCAAAGTGAGCAAGGGACCCACGTCTGGGCATACCCTGCCAACTTAGGGCGAACAAAGCAAACACAAGGAGATGATGGACGGTGCGCTGAAACTTTTCAGACACTCACCCCCAGTCACAGATCTGGGTTGAATCCATCATCGTTCTTTAGCTCACTTCGCCACCCCAGTTCAGACACAGCTATATGCAAATCAGTCTTGACCCTGTGCCTCATGGGAACAATCCACCCCGAACTGCCAAGCCATGTCTTCCCTGGAAAGGAAACAAGGATCCTGGGACCGGTTTCGGGCTAACAGCCCTCATCAGCCAGGCTAGCTTGAATCCAGTGGCAAAGTGAGAAAGGGACCCACGTCTGGGCATACCCTGCCAACTTAGGGCAAACAAAGCAAACACAAGGAGATGATGGACGGAGCGCTGAAACTTTTCAGACACTCACCCCCAGTCACATATCTGTGTTGAATCCATCATCGTTCTTTAGCTCACTTCGCCACCCCAGTTCAGACACAGCTATATGCAAATCAGTCTTGACCCTGTGCCTCATGGGAACAGTCCAGCCCGAACTGCCAAGCCATGTCTTCCCTGGACAGGAAACAAGCATCCTGGGACCGGTTTCGGGCTAACAGCCCTCATCAGCCAGGCTAGCTTGAATCCAGTGGCAAAGTGAGCAAGGGACCCACGTCTGGGCATACCCTGCCAACTTAGGGCGAACAAAGCAAACACAAGGAGATGATGGACGGAGCGCTGAAACTTTTCAGACACTCACCCCCAGTCACAGATCTGGGTTGAATCCATCATCGTTCTTTAGCTCACTTCGCCACCCCAGTTCAGACACAGCTATATGCAAATCAGTCTTGACCCTGTGCCTCATGGGAACAGTCCAGCCCGAACTGCCAAGCCATGTCTTCCCTGGACAGGAAACAAGCATCCTGGGACCGGTTTCGGGCTAACAGCCCTCATCAGCCAGGCTAGCTTGAATCCAGTGGCAAAGTGAGCAAGGGACCCACGTCTGGGCATACCCTGCCAACTTAGGGCGAACAAAGCAAACACAAGGAGATGATGGACGGAGCGCTGAAACTTTTCAGACACTCACCCCCAGTCACAGATCTGGGTTGAATCCATCATCGTTCTTTAGCTCACTTCGCCACCCCAGTTCAGACACAGCTATATGCAAATCAGTCTTGACCCTGTGCCTCATGGGAACAGTCCAGCCCGAACTGCCAAGCCATGTCTTCCCTGGACAGGAAACAAGCATCCTGGGACCGGTTTCGGGCTAACAGCCCTCATCAGCCAGGCTAGCTTGAATCCAGTGGCAAAGTGAGCAAGGGACCCACGTCTGGGCATACCCTGCCAACTTAGGGCGAACAAAGCAAACACAAGGAGATGATGGACGGAGCGCTGAAACTTTTCAGACACTCACCCCCAGTCACAGATCTGGGTTGAATCCATCATCGTTCTTTAGCTCACTTCGCCACCCCAGTTCAGACACAGCTATATGCAAATCAGTCTTGACCCTGTGCCTCATGGGAACAGTCCAGCCCGAACTGCCAAGCCATGTCTTCCCTGGACAGGAAACAAGCATCCTGGGACCGGTTTCGGGCTAACAGCCCTCATCAGCCAGGCTAGCTTGAATCCAGTGGCAAAGTGAGCAAGGGACCCACGTCTGGGCATACCCTGCCAACTTAGGGCGAACAAAGCAAACACAAGGAGATGATGGACGGAGCGCTGAAACTTTTCAGACACTCACCCCCAGTCACAGATCTGGGTTGAATCCATCATCGTTCTTTAGCTCACTTCGCCACCCCAGTTCAGACACAGCTATATGCAAATCAGTCTTGACCCTGTGCCTCATGGGAACAGTCCAGCCCGAACTGCCAAGCCATGTCTTCCCTGGACAGGAAACAAGCATCCTGGGACCGGTTTCGGGCTAACAGCCCTCATCAGCCAGGCTAGCTTGAATCCAGTGGCAAAGTGAGCAAGGGACCCACGTCTGGGCATACCCTGCCAACTTAGGGCGAACAAAGCAAACACAAGGAGATGATGGACGGAGCGCTGAAACTTTTCAGACACTCACCCCCAGTCACAGATCTGGGTTGAATCCATCATCGTTCTTTAGCTCACTTCGCCACCCCAGTTCAGACACAGCTATATGCAAATCAGTCTTGACCCTGTGCCTCATGGGAACAGTCCAGCCCGAACTGCCAAGCCATGTCTTCCCTGGACAGGAAACAAGCATCCTGGGACCGGTTTCGGGCTAACAGCCCTCATCAGCCAGGCTAGCTTGAATCCAGTGGCAAAGTGAGCAAGGGACCCACGTCTGGGCATACCCTGCCAACTTAGGGCGAACAAAGCAAACACAAGGAGATGATGGACGGAGCGCTGAAACTTTTCAGACACTCACCCCCAGTCACAGATCTGGGTTGAATCCATCATCGTTCTTTAGCTCACTTCGCCACCCCAGTTCAGACACAGCTATATGCAAATCAGTCTTGACCCTGTGCCTCATGGGAACAGTCCAGCCCGAACTGCCAAGCCATGTCTTCCCTGGACAGGAAACAAGCATCCTGGGACCGGTTTCGGGCTAACAGCCCTCATCAGCCAGGCTAGCTTGAATCCAGTGGCAAAGTGAGCAAGGGACCCACGTCTGGGCATACCCTGCCAACTTAGGGCGAACAAAGCAAACACAAGGAGATGATGGACGGAGCGCTGAAACTTTTCAGACACTCACCCCCAGTCACAGATCTGGGTTGAATCCATCATCGTTCTTTAGCTCACTTCGCCACCCCAGTTCAGACACAGCTATATGCAAATCAGTCTTGACCCTGTGCCTCATGGGAACAGTCCAGCCCGAACTGCCAAGCCATGTCTTCCCTGGACAGGAAACAAGCATCCTGGGACCGGTTTCGGGCTAACAGCCCTCATCAGCCAGGCTAGCTTGAATCCAGTGGCAAAGTGAGCAAGGGACCCACGTCTGGGCATACCCTGCCAACTTAGGGCGAACAAAGCAAACACAAGGAGATGATGGACGGAGCGCTGAAACTTTTCAGACACTCACCCCCAGTCACAGATCTGGGTTGAATCCATCATCGTTCTTTAGCTCACTTCGCCACCCCAGTTCAGACACAGCTATATGCAAATCAGTCTTGACCCTGTGCCTCATGGGAACAGTCCAGCCCGAACTGCCAAGCCATGTCTTCCCTGGACAGGAAACAAGCATCCTGGGACCGGTTTCGGGCTAACAGCCCTCATCAGCCAGGCTAGCTTGAATCCAGTGGCAAAGTGAGCAAGGGACCCACGTCTGGGCATACCCTGCCAACTTAGGGCGAACAAAGCAAACACAAGGAGATGATGGACGGAGCGCTGAAACTTTTCAGACACTCACCCCCAGTCACAGATCTGGGTTGAATCCATCATCGTTCTTTAGCTCACTTCGCCACCCCAGTTCAGACACAGCTATATGCAAATCAGTCTTGACCCTGTGCCTCATGGGAACAGTCCAGCCCGAACTGCCAAGCCATGTCTTCCCTGGACAGGAAACAAGCATCCTGGGACCGGTTTCGGGCTAACAGCCCTCATCAGCCAGGCTAGCTTGAATCCAGTGGCAAAGTGAGCAAGGGACCCACGTCTGGGCATACCCTGCCAACTTAGGGCGAACAAAGCAAACACAAGGAGATGATGGACGGAGCGCTGAAACTTTTCAGACACTCACCCCCAGTCACAGATCTGGGTTGAATCCATCATCGTTCTTTAGCTCACTTCGCCACCCCAGTTCAGACACAGCTATATGCAAATCAGTCTTGACCCTGTGCCTCATGGGAACAGTCCAGCCCGAACTGCCAAGCCATGTCTTCCCTGGACAGGAAACAAGCATCCTGGGACCGGTTTCGGGCTAACAGCCCTCATCAGCCAGGCTAGCTTGAATCCAGTGGCAAAGTGAGCAAGGGACCCACGTCTGGGCATACCCTGCCAACTTAGGGCGAACAAAGCAAACACAAGGAGATGATGGACGGAGCGCTGAAACTTTTCAGACACTCACCCCCAGTCACAGATCTGGGTTGAATCCATCATCGTTCTTTAGCTCACTTCGCCACCCCAGTTCAGACACAGCTATATGCAAATCAGTCTTGACCCTGTGCCTCATGGGAACAGTCCAGCCCGAACTGCCAAGCCATGTCTTCCCTGGACAGGAAACAAGCATCCTGGGACCGGTTTCGGGCTAACAGCCCTCATCAGCCAGGCTAGCTTGAATCCAGTGGCAAAGTGAGCAAGGGACCCACGTCTGGGCATACCCTGCCAACTTAGGGCGAACAAAGCAAACACAAGGAGATGATGGACGGAGCGCTGAAACTTTTCAGACACTCACCCCCAGTCACAGATCTGGGTTGAATCCATCATCGTTCTTTAGCTCACTTCGCCACCCCAGTTCAGACACAGCTATATGCAAATCAGTCTTGACCCTGTGCCTCATGGGAACAGTCCAGCCCGAACTGCCAAGCCATGTCTTCCCTGGACAGGAAACAAGCATCCTGGGACCGGTTTCGGGCTAACAGCCCTCATCAGCCAGGCTAGCTTGAATCCAGTGGCAAAGTGAGCAAGGGACCCACGTCTGGGCATACCCTGCCAACTTAGGGCGAACAAAGCAAACACAAGGAGATGATGGACGGAGCGCTGAAACTTTTCAGACACTCACCCCCAGTCACAGATCTGGGTTGAATCCATCATCGTTCTTTAGCTCACTTCGCCACCCCAGTTCAGACACAGCTATATGCAAATCAGTCTTGACCCTGTGCCTCATGGGAACAGTCCAGCCCGAACTGCCAAGCCATGTCTTCCCTGGACAGGAAACAAGCATCCTGGGACCGGTTTCGGGCTAACAGCCCTCATCAGCCAGGCTAGCTTGAATCCAGTGGCAAAGTGAGCAAGGGACCCACGTCTGGGCATACCCTGCCAACTTAGGGCGAACAAAGCAAACACAAGGAGATGATGGACGGAGCGCTGAAACTTTTCAGACACTCACCCCCAGTCACAGATCTGGGTTGAATCCATCATCGTTCTTTAGCTCACTTCGCCACCCCAGTTCAGACACAGCTATATGCAAATCAGTCTTGACCCTGTGCCTCATGGGAACAGTCCAGCCCGAACTGCCAAGCCATGTCTTCCCTGGACAGGAAACAAGCATCCTGGGACCGGTTTCGGGCTAACAGCCCTCATCAGCCAGGCTAGCTTGAATCCAGTGGCAAAGTGAGCAAGGGACCCACGTCTGGGCATACCCTGCCAACTTAGGGCGAACAAAGCAAACACAAGGAGATGATGGACGGAGCGCTGAAACTTTTCAGACACTCACCCCCAGTCACAGATCTGTGTTGAATCCATCATCGTTCTTTAGCTCACTTCGCCACCCCAGTTCAGACACAGCTATATGCAAATCAGTCTTGACCCTGTGCCTCATGGGAACAGTCCAGCCCGAACTGCCAAGCCATGTCTTCCCTGGACAGGAAACAAGCATCCTGGGACCGGTTTCGGGCTAACAGCCCTCATCAGCCAGGCTAGCTTGAATCCAGTGGCAAAGTGAGCAAGGGACCCACGTCTGGGCATACCCTGCCAACTTAGGGCGAACAAAGCAAACACAAGGAGATGATGGACGGAGCGCTGAAACTTTTCAGACACTCACCCCCAGTCACAGATCTGGGTTGAATCCATCATCGTTCTTTAGCTCACTTCGCCACCCCAGTTCAGACACAGCTATATGCAAATCAGTCTTGACCCTGTGCCTCATGGGAACAGTCCAGCCCGAACTGCCAAGCCATGTCTTCCCTGGACAGGAAACAAGCATCCTGGGACCGGTTTCGGGCTAACAGCCCTCATCAGCCAGGCTAGCTTGAATCCAGTGGCAAAGTGAGCAAGGGACCCACGTCTGGGCATACCCTGCCAACTTAGGGCGAACAAAGCAAACACAAGGAGATGATGGACGGAGCGCTGAAACTTTTCAGACACTCACCCCCAGTCACAGATCTGGGTTGAATCCATCATCGTTCTTTAGCTCACTTCGCCACCCCAGTTCAGACACAGCTATATGCAAATCAGTCTTGACCCTGTGCCTCATGGGAACAGTCCAGCCCGAACTGCCAAGCCATGTCTTCCCTGGACAGGAAACAAGCATCCTGGGACCGGTTTCGGGCTAACAGCCCTCATCAGCCAGGCTAGCTTGAATCCAGTGGCAAAGTGAGCAAGGGACCCACGTCTGGGCATACCCTGCCAACTTAGGGCGAACAAAGCAAACACAAGGAGATGATGGACGGAGCGCTGAAACTTTTCAGACACTCACCCCCAGTCACAGATCTGGGTTGAATCCATCATCGTTCTTTAGCTCACTTCGCCACCCCAGTTCAGACACAGCTATATGCAAATCAGTCTTGACCCTGTGCCTCATGGGAACAGTCCAGCCCGAACTGCCAAGCCATGTCTTCCCTGGACAGGAAACAAGCATCCTGGGACCGGTTTCGGGCTAACAGCCCTCATCAGCCAGGCTAGCTTGAATCCAGTGGCAAAGTGAGCAAGGGACCCACGTCTGGGCATACCCTGCCAACTTAGGGCGAACAAAGCAAACACAAGGAGATGATGGACGGAGCGCTGAAACTTTTCAGACACTCACCCCCAGTCACAGATCTGGGTTGAATCCATCATCGTTCTTTAGCTCACTTCGCCACCCCAGTTCAGACACAGCTATATGCAAATCAGTCTTGACCCTGTGCCTCATGGGAACAGTCCAGCCCGAACTGCCAAGCCATGTCTTCCCTGGACAGGAAACAAGCATCCTGGGACCGGTTTCGGGCTAACAGCCCTCATCAGCCAGGCTAGCTTGAATCCAGTGGCAAAGTGAGCAAGGGACCCACGTCTGGGCATACCCTGCCAACTTAGGGCGAACAAAGCAAACACAAGGAGATGATGGACGGAGCGCTGAAACTTTTCAGACACTCACCCCCAGTCACAGATCTGGGTTGAATCCATCATCGTTCTTTAGCTCACTTCGCCACCCCAGTTCAGACACAGCTATATGCAAATCAGTCTTGACCCTGTGCCTCATGGGAACAGTCCAGCCCGAACTGCCAAGCCATGTCTTCCCTGGACAGGAAACAAGCATCCTGGGACCGGTTTCGGGCTAACAGCCCTCATCAGCCAGGCTAGCTTGAATCCAGTGGCAAAGTGAGCAAGGGACCCACGTCTGGGCATACCCTGCCAACTTAGGGCGAACAAAGCAAACACAAGGAGATGATGGACGGAGCGCTGAAACTTTTCAGACACTCACCCCCAGTCACAGATCTGGGTTGAATCCATCATCGTTCTTTAGCTCACTTCGCCACCCCAGTTCAGACACAGCTATATGCAAATCAGTCTTGACCCTGTGCCTCATGGGAACAGTCCAGCCCGAACTGCCAAGCCATGTCTTCCCTGGACAGGAAACAAGCATCCTGGGACCGGTTTCGGGCTAACAGCCCTCATCAGCCAGGCTAGCTTGAATCCAGTGGCAAAGTGAGCAAGGGACCCACGTCTGGGCATACCCTGCCAACTTAGGGCGAACAAAGCAAACACAAGGAGATGATGGACGGAGCGCTGAAACTTTTCAGACACTCACCCCCAGTCACAGATCTGGGTTGAATCCATCATCGTTCTTTAGCTCACTTCGCCACCCCAGTTCAGACACAGCTATATGCAAATCAGTCTTGACCCTGTGCCTCATGGGAACAGTCCAGCCCGAACTGCCAAGCCATGTCTTCCCTGGACAGGAAACAAGCATCCTGGGACCGGTTTCGGGCTAACAGCCCTCATCAGCCAGGCTAGCTTGAATCCAGTGGCAAAGTGAGCAAGGGACCCACGTCTGGGCATACCCTGCCAACTTAGGGCGAACAAAGCAAACACAAGGAGATGATGGACGGAGCGCTGAAACTTTTCAGACACTCACCCCCAGTCACAGATCTGGGTTGAATCCATCATCGTTCTTTAGCTCACTTCGCCACCCCAGTTCAGACACAGCTATATGCAAATCAGTCTTGACCCTGTGCCTCATGGGAACAGTCCAGCCCGAACTGCCAAGCCATGTCTTCCCTGGACAGGAAACAAGCATCCTGGGACCGGTTTCGGGCTAACAGCCCTCATCAGCCAGGCTAGCTTGAATCCAGTGGCAAAGTGAGCAAGGGACCCACGTCTGGGCATACCCTGCCAACTTAGGGCGAACAAAGCAAACACAAGGAGATGATGGACGGAGCGCTGAAACTTTTCAGACACTCACCCCCAGTCACAGATCTGGGTTGAATCCATCATCGTTCTTTAGCTCACTTCGCCACCCCAGTTCAGACACAGCTATATGCAAATCAGTCTTGACCCTGTGCCTCATGGGAACAGTCCAGCCCGAACTGCCAAGCCATGTCTTCCCTGGACAGGAAACAAGCATCCTGGGACCGGTTTCGGGCTAACAGCCCTCATCAGCCAGGCTAGCTTGAATCCAGTGGCAAAGTGAGCAAGGGACCCACGTCTGGGCATACCCTGCCAACTTAGGGCGAACAAAGCAAACACAAGGAGATGATGGACGGAGCGCTGAAACTTTTCAGACACTCACCCCCAGTCACAGATCTGGGTTGAATCCATCATCGTTCTTTAGCTCACTTCGCCACCCCAGTTCAGACACAGCTATATGCAAATCAGTCTTGACCCTGTGCCTCATGGGAACAGTCCAGCCCGAACTGCCAAGCCATGTCTTCCCTGGACAGGAAACAAGCATCCTGGGACCGGTTTCGGGCTAACAGCCCTCATCAGCCAGGCTAGCTTGAATCCAGTGGCAAAGTGAGCAAGGGACCCACGTCTGGGCATACCCTGCCAACTTAGGGCGAACAAAGCAAACACAAGGAGATGATGGACGGAGCGCTGAAACTTTTCAGACACTCACCCCCAGTCACAGATCTGGGTTGAATCCATCATCGTTCTTTAGCTCACTTCGCCACCCCAGTTCAGACACAGCTATATGCAAATCAGTCTTGACCCTGTGCCTCATGGGAACAGTCCAGCCCGAACTGCCAAGCCATGTCTTCCCTGGACAGGAAACAAGCATCCTGGGACCGGTTTCGGGCTAACAGCCCTCATCAGCCAGGCTAGCTTGAATCCAGTGGCAAAGTGAGCAAGGGACCCACGTCTGGGCATACCCTGCCAACTTAGGGCGAACAAAGCAAACACAAGGAGATGATGGACGGAGCGCTGAAACTTTTCAGACACTCACCCCCAGTCACAGATCTGGGTTGAATCCATCATCGTTCTTTAGCTCACTTCGCCACCCCAGTTCAGACACAGCTATATGCAAATCAGTCTTGACCCTGTGCCTCATGGGAACAGTCCAGCCCGAACTGCCAAGCCATGTCTTCCCTGGACAGGAAACAAGCATCCTGGGACCGGTTTCGGGCTAACAGCCCTCATCAGCCAGGCTAGCTTGAATCCAGTGGCAAAGTGAGCAAGGGACCCACGTCTGGGCATACCCTGCCAACTTAGGGCGAACAAAGCAAACACAAGGAGATGATGGATGGAGCGCTGAAACTTTTCAGACACTCACCCCCAGTCACAGATCTGGGTTGAATCCATCATCGTTCTTTAGCTCACTTCGCCACCCCAGTTCAGACACAGCTATATCCAAATCAGTCTTGACCCAGTGCCTCATGGGAACAGTCCAGCCCGAACTGCCAAGCCATGTCATCCCTGGACAGGAAACAAGCATCCTGGGACCGGTTTCGGGCTAACAGCCCTCATCAGCCAGGCTAGCTTCAATCCAGTGGCAAAGTGAGCAAGGGACCCACGTCTGGGCATACCCTGCCAACTTAGGGCGAACAAAGCAAACACAAGGAGATGATGGACGGAGCACTGAAACTTTTCAGACACTCACCCCCAGTCACAGATCTGGGTTGAATCCATCATCGTTCTTTAGCTCACTTCGCCACCCCAGTTCAGACACAGCTATATGCAAATCAGTCTTGACCCTGTGCCTCATGGGAACAGTCCAGCCCGAACTGCCAAGCCATGTCTTCCCTGGACAGGAAACAAGCATCCTGGGACCGGTTTCGGGCTAACAGCCCTCATCAGCCAGGCTAGCTTGAATCCAGTGGCAAAGTGAGCAAGGGACCCACGTCTGGGCATACCCTGCCAACTTAGGGCGAACAAAGCAAACACAAGGAGATGATGGACGGAGCGCTGAAACTTTTCAGACACTCACCCCCAGTCACAGATCTGGCTTGAATCCATCATCGTTCTTTAGCTCACTTCGCCACCCCAGTTCAGACACAGCTATATGCAAATCAGTCTTGACCCTGTGCCTCATGGGAACAGTCCAGCCCGAACTGCCCAGCCATGTCTTCCCTGGACAGGAAACAAGCATCCTGGGACTGGTTACGGGCTAACAGCCCTCATCAGCCAGGCTTGTTTGAATCCAGTGGCAAAGTGAGCATGGGACCCACGTCTGGGCATACCCTGCCAACTTAGGGCGAACAAAGCAAACACAAGGAGATGATGGACGGAGCGCTGAAACTTTTCAGACACTCACCCCCAGTCACAGATCTGGGTTGAATCCATCATCGTTCTTTAGCTCACTTTGCCACCCCAGTTCAGACACAGCTATATGCAAATCAGTCTTGACCCTGTGCCTCATGGGAACAGTCCAGCCCGAACTGCCAAGCCATGTCTTTCCTGGACAGGAAACAAGCATCCTGGGACCGGTTTCGGGCTAACAGCCCTCATCAGCCAGGCTAGCTTGAATCCAGTGGCAAAGTGAGCAAGGGACCCACGTCTGGGCATACCCTGCCAACTTAGGGCGAACAAAGCTAACACAAGGAGATGATGGACGGAGCGCTGAAACTTTTCAGACACTCACCCCCAGTTTCAGATCTGGGTTGAATCCATCATCGTTCTTTAGCTCACTTCGCCACCCCAGTTCAGACACAGCTATATGCAAATCAGTCTTGACCCAGTGCCTCATGGGAACAGTCCAGCCCGAACTGCCAAGCCATGTCGTCCCTGGACAGGAAACAAGCATCCTGGGACCGGTTTTGGGCTAACAGCCCTCATCAGCCAGGCTAGCTTGAATCCAGTGGCAAAGTAAGCAAGGGACCCACGTCTGGGCATACCCTGCCAACTTAGGGCGAACAAAGCAAACACAAGGAGATGATGGACGGAGCGCTGAAACTTTTCAGACACTCACCCCCAGTCACAGATCTGGGTTGAATCCATGATCGTTCTTTAGCTCACTTCGCCACCCCAGTTCAGACACAGCTATATGCAAATCAGTCTTGACCCTGTGCCTCATGGAAACAGTCCAGCCCGAACTGCCAAGCCATGTCTTCCCTGGACAGGAAACAAGCATCCTGGGACCGGTTTCGGGCTAACAGCCCTCATCAGCCAGGCTAGCTTGAATCCAGTGGCAAAGTGAGCAAGGGACCCACGTCTGGGCATACCCTGCCAACTTAGGGCGAACAAAGCAAACACAAGGAGATGATGGACTGAGCGCTGAAACTTTTCAGACACTCACCCCCAGTCACAGATCTTGGTTGAATCCATCATCGTTCTTTAGCTCACTTCGCCACCCCAGTTCAGACACAGCTATATGCAAATCAGTCTTGACCCTGTGCCTCATGGGAACAGTCCAGCCCGAACTGCCAAGCCATGTCTTCCCTGGACAGGAAACAAGCATCCTGGGACTGGTTTAGGGCTAACAGCCCTCATCAGCCAGGCTAGCTTGAATCCAGTGGCAAAGTGAGCAAGGGACCCACGTCTGGGCATACTCTGCCAACTTAGGGCGAACAAAGCAAACACAAGGAGATGATGGACGGAGCGCTGAAACTTTTCAGACACTCACCCCCAGTCACAGATCTGGGTTGAATCCATCATCGTTCTTTACCTCACTTCGCCACCCCAGTTCAGACACAGCTATATGCAAATCTGTCTTGACCCTGTGCCTAATGGGAACTGTCCAGCCCGAACTGCCAAGCCATGTCTTCCCTGGACAGGAAACAAGCATCCTGGGACCGGTTTCGGGCTAACAGCCCTCATCAGCAGGCTAGCTTGAATCCAGTGGCAAAGTGAGCAAGGGACCCACGTCTGGGCATACCCTGCCAACTTATGGCGAACAAAGCAAACCAAGGAGCTGAACAAATTATCTAACGTTGAGCATGCCATGATGCAAACCAATATGGCTCCAGAGCTGTATTTGGATTGGGTGCTCTCTACTTGGGATTGGATTATATTAACCAGATTTAGATTGGGGGTAATTAGAAGCCATGTATGCTTCCTACTGGGCCAGTATGATTCTGCAGCTGGTTTCACTTGTCCATGTGATGTGCACTCGCTACAAACCTTTTTACATTTTACCTTCTTTTCTAAATGTTCTGGTTCATTTGCTAAAAAGCTTTTAATTCCTGTTTTAAGGAGTGCAGGGCTGGTGAGGTGCGGACCCGCTTTACTATTTCATCAACAGCTCTGCTCTCCCTAGTCTGTTTTAGTGTGTGTTCTTTTGTTAAAATTGCTCTACAACATAGGAAATCAATTATGTTTTAATTGTGTTAGACTTTTAGGTTCTGCACTTTAATGTCTGAATTATTGTTTTATTATGATTTACTTAAATGCTTATTGTCCTTCTGACATCATGCTTATGTGTTTATTTATATTTGTAACTGTTTTTATGGTTATTTTTAAATGATCGGATATAGCTTCATACAAAATAATGCTTGTAGCACTTTATCTAAAAGAATGCTGTGCTCCTTTTGATCTTTGCAATATTAGAATATCACCCTGAAACGAAACGTTTAAACCTTTTTAGAGGCCGTGAGAAACAAGACTTCCATTAGCCTTTTGAAAGACCCTGGCCACTGAGGCCTGATCAAATGGTAAGTGCAAATATCTACAAGCCCCAAATGAAGTTACAAACATCATCAAATCATGTGATTCTTTAGCTAGAGAGCCCTGATAATAGACAGACTTAAGGTCAATGATCGAGAAGAAACATCCCCCACTTATAGCTACTAACAGCTCGTAAATCTTTGGTAGAGGGTGACAATCTATGATTATGTGATCATAGATTCACATAGAGTGAAAGAGTCGACACCATCGCAACAACCCATTCCGAACTATTAGCAGGTCCAATTATTATACCATCAATCCACAATGCATCCAAAATCTTCATGAATACTTATTGATACTGGATGAACTTTATGTGTTAAGTTTGAGTCTATATTCAAACCCCTTAACACAACCCACATGAGGTGCAAAAACTGCCTTGCATTTTTCATTAGTAATATTTTGTTTTGCATTCAATGCTCAAAATGGCCATTTCTCCCAGAGATTCTGGACAAACATAACAAGGCTTTAACACAATTCCCAACCTATCTAAACATGCCATCCCAAAATGTCTCTTCCATTAATTTCCCGGTATATTTTTGCTTGAAAACACAGGGGGATATTCACAAGAACGTGCGATAAACATTGCCAAAATAGGCTAACACAATTTTCCATATCGCCGTCCATCGCGGGAAAATAACTCTGTGTCAACGTCGTATTCCCAACACGGTGGTAACATGCGATAGTTTCCCGAGAACGCCACAAATGTCCGCGATACAACTACCGCGACAGCGATAAACAAGCATTGGCATAGCCAATAGGTCTCGCCTTTGGGACCTTATAAGTGTTTAGCCATGCAACAGTTGGTGTTGTTGCACCAAGGATATTGTGCTGCTTAACTAAATACTTATAAGGTCCCAAAAGCGAGACCTATTGGCTATGCCAATGCTTGGATGCAAGGCGGAGGGGAGAAGGGTGCAAGGCGGAGGGGAGAAGGGTGCAAGGCGGAGGGGAGAAGGGTGCAAGGCAGAGGGGAGAAGGGTGCAAGGCAGAGGGGAGAAGGGTGCAAGGCAGAGGGGAGAAGGGTGCAAGGCAAAGGGGAGAATGGTGCAAGGTAGAGAAGGGTGCAAGGCGGAGGTGGAGAAGGATACAAGGCGGAGGGGAGAAGGGTGCAAGGGGAGGGAAGGGTGCAAGGGGGAGGGGAGAAGGGTGCAAGGCGGAGGGGAGAAGGGTGCAAGGTAGAGAAGTGTGCAAGTCGGAGGGGGAGAAGGGTGCAAGGGGGAGAAGGGTGCAAGGCAGAGGGGGAGAAGGGTGCAAGGCAGAGAAGGGTGCAAGGCAGAGGGGGAGATGGGTTCAAGGTGGAGAAGGGTGCAAGGCGGAAGGGGAGAAGGGTGCAAGGTAGAGAAGTGTGCAAGTCGGAGGGGGAGAAGGGTGCAAGGGGGAGGGGGAGAAGGGTGCAAGGCAGAGGGGGAGAAGGGTGCAAGGCAGAGAAGGGTGCAAGGCAGAGGGGGAGATGGGTTCAAGGTGGAGAAGGGTGCAAGGCGGAAGGGGAGACGGGTGTAAGGCGGAAGGGGAGAAGGGTGCAAGGTTGAGAAGTGTGCAGGGTGGAGGCGGAGAAGGGTGAAAGGCGGAGGGGGAGAAGGGTGCAAGGTGGAGGGGGAGAAGGGTGCAAGGTGGAGGGGGAGAAGGGTGCAAGGCGGAGGGGGAGAAGGGTGCAAGGCAGAGGGGGAGAAGGGTGCAAGGCGGAGGGAGAGACGGGTGCAAGGTGGAGGGGGAGAAGGGTGCAAGGCGGAGGGGGAGAATGGGTGCAAGGTGGAGGGGGAGAAGGGTGCAAGGCAGAGGGGGAGAAGGGTGCAAGGCGCAGAAGTGTGCAAGGTGGAAGGGGAGAAGGGTGCAAAGTGGAAGGGGAGAAGGGTGCAAGGCAGATGTGGAGAAGGGTGCAAGGCGGAGGGGAGAAGGCTGCAAGGCGGAGGGGGAGAAGGCTGCAAGGCGGAGGGGTAGAAGGGTGCAAGGTGGAGGGGGAGAAGGGTGAAAGGTGGAGAAGGGTGCAAGGTGGAAGGGGAGAAGGGTGCAAAACGGAGGGGGAGAAGGGTGCAAGGCGGAGGGGTAGAAGGGTGCAAGGCAGAGCATGAGGAGCGTCTAGCAGCACCAGGCCTGTCAGCAGTTTTTACGGACCCCTATACAAACCACTACTGCTTAGGCCTGATGTGTATTAAAAGAAAATCACTTTTTAACAAATAAGTATGGCACATTCCTACCGAGCTGAATCTGTCCATGTTGCCTGTTCACCTTCCCAAGACCAGCATGCAGTGTCGCGAGGGAATTCACTCTTTCTCCCGTGTGTTGAGCCTAAAAGTAGCACTGATGCTCTACTCTTGAGGATGGGGAGGGTCAAGTGTAAGACTATCAGAAAAGGCTGGCCTCATGTGATGAGGGGGTCTCCCCAGTGCACTCAGTGCAAAAAGTGTAACTTATTCTTCTCAGTTAATGAATATTTCAAAAAACTTTATTAAAATTTTAGTTCGTTATGCATTTTTTCAATATTCTCATTCAGAGTATCTTGGAAGCAGTCATTATTAATTTATAATAATAGTTGTACAAGAAACGTGGTGATAAACATTCTTTTATGCCCAATGCATTTCGGGCTGTGCCCTTCTTCAGGGGATGTAGAGCTGTAATGTAGAGGAAACTTGGGTTCAATACACGAACAGCCGATAGGCCGGGATCAAAAGTTAATGGAGTGTGGGATGGGGGGGTGCTTATGTGTGTACGGTGATACAAGCAGGATGGGTGTATCAAGTATCAAAACATGCACGGTGTCTCAGTGTAACGAAGGTCAAAGATTACAGTATCACTGAGTCTGCAAGATTAGAGTGCCAGTGGTTTAGTAGAAAAAGCAACCCGTGAACTAGAAACATAATTATTAGATCATCGCGTCATACGGTAGAAGAAATGTAACGCGGGGTGGTTCATTTAAAAAGTAGCCAAGTGCAAAGAATAAAAGAACTTTTTTTTGTGAAAGATTCAGCGTACTATAAATGGTAACAGGGTGTTTTGTAGTTGATAATGTGTTAAGTAGACTTCGTGGCCAGAGAAAAATACAACATAATGGCAGCGAGCATGCACACTGAAAATAAATATGTACGAACTGACTTACATAGAAGACTCGCCTATATACTCTGTTATCTGGTTCAACACTGTCAGAACCAAACATCGTGAGAGATGATTAGAATGGTACAACCCCATTGTAACTAAACAGATAAAGTGGGTGAGAGGAAATATGCTTACCCGTATTAGTAGAGTGCAAGCGCGTACAAATATTGATGCGGGATACAAACACGAAGTGGTATTTCAGCGTTAGTGGTTTGAATCCGTGTGCGACCGGAAGTTTAAACGTGTCCAGACTACCACGGTGATAAGGGTAGAAGACAGACTGGTAGTTTTTGAATTACGAGAGCAAGCAAAATAAAGGGTAAAATGTAGACGATCAATGTCACATACCAACAGTAAAGTTGAAAAAAGGTTCAACTATTGTCTGTAGAACCCTGCTAATAATAAAAAATAAACAGCAAGCTGGTGATATCAGGATGCGAACACGGACGGTGTACGAAGTACATAATTGTTACCGGACAGTGGCTGACATAGGAGATGTACTAAAACATACCAAGAAAGGGTTTAATCATTGATTTGGGTCTGGTGTACAGTGTGCATTCATCTTTAGAGCTGCATGCTAATGATGGGTAGAGCTAAATATCAGGTAGACCTCTTCCAGGAACTGAATCAGAGACTGTTCAGCTTGTGTTGTTGTGATCAGAGATGGTGGCCCACTAGAAAACCACATTAACTATAGTGTTACAGATAGGGTTGCGTTCACTTGAACACCACCAAAAACTTGCCAGGGTCTAGGATCAAAACATTTTGTGTTGTGTTATGTCGTAGATTATTTGTATAGAAGACACATACCAAGTTTTCTTGGAGCTCTGAAAGATACCACAACAGCTACAGCAATCAAATAAAAACAAACACAAATGTATAAAGTTAATGAAATGTGAAACGTTTTTTAATTTGTTTTGCAAAACCATGAGAGAAGACAGTGAGCGAAGATCTAAATGCAGTTTGTTCCGTTCTCTCGCTATAGCCACAGAGAAGGCCCTGTTGTCAAAGGAGACATAGAGATGTCTAGAAGATACTGGCCTGCAGAGCTGGAAGGGCACTTATGTGTGTGCAGCTGGAATTTGGAGGTCGGAAAAGATGTAGCAGAACCATGGATTGCTACATTGGACACTGAGCAATAACTTGAATAGAACTATTTTAATGATAGGTAACCAATGCAAATAAGCTAGGTTGGGGAAAATTTGATCATGGAGGCAAGTGTCAGATAGGCTGCAATGTTTTATTTCAATTGGAGCCTTCATAAAAGCTTTTCAGGATGACCCTACTAACATGAGTTGTCATAGTCTAGGCGAGATTGTATTAATGTAACAGCAGCAGCAGTGTGGTAATCAGAGGCGACGGGTGGCAGAACTTTCCTTAGGAGTTTAATATGCCAAAAGCATATTTTTGCTACTTTAGAGATTTGTGACTCAAGGGAGAGGTCAGAATCAATGTAGATGCCCAAGTTAATGACAACTTTAGAGGGAGGCAGTGCTGTCCCCATGACTTTTGGCTAACTTCAGTTGTTAATTGAGTCCCTGGTAGGAGAAGCTCAGTTTTGGCTGTAATGAGTTTACAGCTATCCAGTGCCATACAACCGCTAGAAACAGTGAGTTCAGAGGAGATGGTGAAAGAGAGGGATAATTGAAATATATAGGAGTATCATCAGTGTACATATAGAACAGGGCTCCAAACTATCGGGGAGGTATGCTTGAGGTAACATATAGCTATTGAAAAGGAGTGGCAAAAGTACTGAACCTTGACACTGCAGTGGATGGATCTGGATTCCGAACGATAAGGAGGAAGAAGAATTGTCTGACGATGATCAGTAAGCAAAAAAGGTTATCCACTTGATAGCCAAATCTAGGGCAATGTCTTTTACTCTTAAAGGTTAGGGGTTGACTTATGGTGTTGAAGACTGCCAACAGGACCAAAATCAAAAAAGAAGGCACTAAGGGGCACATGCATCAATGTAAAATTTTGCGAATCCTTAATTGCGAATTTTAACGATTCGCAAATAACGAATCGCAAAAACAGATGCAACAAAAAATTTGCGAAAAAATAAAGAATCGCAAAAAATCGCAAACGCTACTGCGAATCCGAAATTTGCAAATTCGCTAATAGCGATTTCGCAAGATATATGACTTCGCTATTTGCGAACTCGCAAATAGCGAATCCGCAAATAGCGAAGTTGCATTTGTGATGCATCTTGATGACATCAGAACCAGGAAGTGAGCAGCACAAGCCCCATTCCCAGTGCACAGTCAGAGGGAGAGGAGGGAGCTGGCTCTGGGAGCTAACTAGCAGTGGCATTGAGCAATTGGAAAACCTGGTAACTGCAAGAAAATGGAAAGCACACAAACAGCAGAGGACAGCCAATCAGGCAGGAAGCGGAAAATGAAATTCTCAGAAAAAGAAAGTGACACACTCATTGAGGGAGTTGTCCACAGCCATGATAAGCTGTTTGGGAAACAATCATTGAAAGTGGCAGAGCAGGAAAAAAGGAAAATATGGATCCGGATCCAGAACCGGGTGAATGCCAGTGGGGTGACACACCGCACCATCGATGACCTGAAGAAAAGATGGTATCGACATGCGCAGTCGGGCCAAGGAGCGCATAGCTGCCCGTCTGAAGGAAGCAAGGAAGACAGGAGGGGGAACACCGATAGACACTGGGAACACTACCATGGAGGAAATGGTTGAATCCACTATCCAGCCTGAAGCTGTTGTCGGTGTAACACAGCTAGACACGTCAGGAGCAGCAAACACATCTGAAGGTAAGATGACTGCATGTTACCATTGACCTAAATAATAAAGGTAGTACACCACCCCAGTACAGCACAAGTGCACACTCAGAACATCCAGTACACAATGTATCCATGAAGGGAAGTGCATTATGGAGATGTAGGCAGGTCAAGCATATACAATGTCAAACACACAAATAGGCTAAGAACAACTCAGAACAGTGAACATATTCCAAATTTAATGCCAAAGTAAAAATATGATCACTGTGACATGAAATCCCTACTTAAATTAATGCTGGTTTTGCACTGTTAAATCTCACAGATGCAGAACGTGTAGAAGCTGAGGATAGTGACAACCAGGACATACAGGACATCAGCGCAGTTGAGGATATGGACACACCGGTGTTGCCAACAAATCCATCCAGTGCCCCAAACACACGCAGGGCAACTGTCCCACCACTGGTCACCATGGAGTCTGACGATGAGACAAATGCACCACATGAGTCCAGGCATGGCCCAGCCACATCCATCCCAAATCCACAAACACAGGTCCGCAGAAGTAATGTCAGTGTCCGGCGTAGAAGAGCCAGATCACGCAGAACACAGCAGGAGGAGCAACCAAATGATGTCTGGGGTGGTCTTGAGGGACAGATGCTCCGCATGCAGCGTCTGCAGACCAAGAACACACGTTTAGTGCAGTTACAAATAGGGAAGATGGCAGACAACATTGCAGTACTGTGCGATAGTGTGCAGCAAATGACCAAGGTTATGCAGGAGGGACATGCATCACAGAGAAGAAACCATCGGCAACTAATGCAGCACCTCAGAAGCTATGCCAAATCCAACAATAGGCTGGCCACATCAACTGCACTGCTGGCACGTAGGTCTGTGACCTTGCAAACAGAAATGTGCCATTGGAGCGGGATGTGGCGAAGGCACTGGACCAGGTAACCAATGCAGTGGAACTGCTGAATGCTACCACAATTGGGGCCAACATGTCCACGCAGGAAGAGGGTAGTGAGGGGGCCTCAAGCTTGAGTAGCATAGCTATGCCAGTTGCCACTGCAGGAAGACGCAACACACGCAGCAGTACCCCTCAGCTTCCAACATGAGGGATGAGGATGCTGTCTCCTGACAGGCGTCTGGGTGTTCGTGGGAGAAAGCGCTAGCCTGCTATATACAATTGCATACCGATATGGTGACGTAACCATGGATGTGATCGGACCTTTTGACTGATTGACAAGTCATTATTCATTTTTAATACACTTATGTCCATTACTTAAAAATCCTGTGCCACTGGCCACATTGAAAGTGTGCTCCGACACTCATGCAATATTTCCTTTGAATAAACCGTTCTGTGATTGTAATATACACTGTTTGTGTCATCATTACTCACCTCAGAAATAGTTTTGTGTGATGTCCAATCTTCTCCTGCGCCCTTCTGCTGCGCTTGCCCCTTGTGCTGCACGGCGCTGTGGCACTTGCTGGTCCTCATCCTCGGAGTCACTGTCAGACACCTCGATCTCCATTCCACCCCTCGTTGCTATATTGTGCAGCATGGCACATGCAGCTACTAGCTTGCAGCATTGTTCAGGGTTGTATTGGAGTGCTCCACCAGTCTTATGGAGGCATCTGAATCGGCTCTTCAGCAGCCCAAATGTGCGCTCTATGATGTTCCTTGTTGATATATGTGCAGCATTGTACCTCTGTTGGTTGGCAGTTGTGGGATTGAGGTAAGGCGTCAGAAGGTAATTACGCAAGGCGTATGCGTTGTCACCTGCATGTGGGTAAGCAAAGGGTCAGTGGCAGTTTGACATTGGCATACGTACAATGACTGTGAGTATCACCTACACATATTTACCAAGCAGATGTGCCTCTCCAAATTCTCCCTGACCAGACGGGTGTGAATGCCACTTTGCCTGAAAATATATGAATCATGTGCACTCCCAGGAAATTGAGCCACTATATCAGTGATTATGTATTTGGCATTGCACACAACCTGAATATTAAGGGAGTGATAGCATTTTCTATTTCTGTATATGTATTCCTGTGCTGCAGGGGGACATATTGCCACATGTGTGCAATCGATGCAACCTATAACATGTGGGAAGCGAGCTATCTGGTAAAACTCCTGTTTTGTTTTCGCAAGGTCATGCGCGGTGGTGGGGAAATTGATGTGTGAGCCGATCCTGGCCATCATGGCATCAAGGAATGCTTTGAATATTCTTGAAAGTGCGCTTTGCGACACACCTCCAGCTACTGCAATGACCCCCTGGAAGCTGCCTGACGCCATAGGACATAGGACCTGCACATGCGTTGGGATAGCATTGGTCCTACGTGTCTGTCGTTGCAGTATGGGATCCAATTCATTGATCAGGTCATGGATCATTGCTGCATTGAGCCTATACTTATCGTATATCTCATCCTCTTGCTGTCCTAGCAAAGTTATGCGGACTCTGAAGATGCGCTCATTAATTCGCCTCCGTCTGTGTCCAGCAGCCAGCAGCCTCATCCTCCTCGCCATCAGGTACATCCCTGCCATTGTGAGATGTGGTAGCTAATTCTGGGTGTGTTTCAATGGGTTTAAGTAGAATTTCAGCTGTATCTGATTTGCACTCATGATTACCACCTGGTTGTGATCCTTCTTATTTTGCACTCGCAAAATTGCGAATTTCAGGTAATTCGCAATTTACGATTTTTCATGCATCTATTTTGCGATTCCTTATTTGCGAATCGCTATTTGGGGGCGCAAATAGCGATTCGCTAATACTATTCGCAGAATGTTTTGCGATTCTTTAAATTAGCGAATTGTTGAGTTTTCGCTATTTTGCAGTTGATGCATTGCGAAACGGTATTTTGCGGTCGCAAACGCCATAATTTAGCGATTCGCTAATTTTGCGATTTTTTTTAGGCTTGATGCATGTGCCCCTAAGTCCTCCACTGTCCGTCAACCAACGTAGATCATCCAATGCAGAGAACATAACCATCTCCATACCAGGGCTAGGACCAAAGTCTGCCTGAAGGGAGTGGAGAAGGCTATTATAATCCACAAACAATTGCAACTTTAAAAAGATAGATTCTCCTGAGTTTCAGTGATGTGAAGAAGCAGAGAGATGGGACAAAGGTTGCTGGGATCGTCCGGTGAAAGCGAGAACTTTTTCAGTGAAGGTTTGATCTCATCTGATTTCCATTGATCTGGTGGCACTCCCTGGCTGAGGGATTGGTTGAACAGAGAGAACAGATCAGAAGCCTGCAAAGGAGCAAGTTGTTGCATTTTCCTAAAATAACATATATCCGGGGTGGGGAGCAGAGAGTGTGAGGTGATGAGAATGTCCACCACCTCAGACTCAGAGACTGAAGTTTGAAATGGAAAATACCTTATCTACCTTTGGTGGAATACGTTTGGGTGTACCTGGTGGATTAGTATCAACAGCAGAGTCTTGTTTGCGCTTCATCTGATATTTTCTATTCTAGCAATATTGCAATAATATATTAGTAATAAAAAAGGTTAATGGTTATCACAGCGATCCTGGGAAGGTGTGACCTGATTCTCTCTACCCAGTGGCGCATGTAAATCCTCGATTACGCTAAACAGCTCCTTGGGTAGACTGGGTGCATGGATGATATGTTTCGAATAGTGATTCTGCTTTGCCAGAGGTATATGTTGTTTGTACCTTGTAAGGGCAGTAGAGTCGATAGGGAATAATAATTAAGTTGCAAAGTGTGTCTTGTTTAGGTATTTTGTTTGCACTATCATGCTGGCTTACTTCAGCTTCGGAGTGCTGTGAGGCACAGGAAGCAAACAAGGATGACAAAACCAAAAGCTGGGTGATGGACGTCACCGATACCACAGTGAGCATCTGCATCAAAGGACATGATGGCATTAAAGGCATTTTGAGCATTCTGTGCCTCAGGCCACAGCCTACACCATGGCCTTAAAATACTCTACGACACCTAAGTACATTTGTAGGGTTGTCAAATGGAACTAGAGTCCACTCATCTGAGAATAAGCATTAGCTTGCATTTTGTCTGCACAATGCCTTGCCATGAATCTATGCGCAGGATACGGCTCATGTACGCCCATCAAGCTCTTTGAAGACAACTGTGGAATGAATAGTGGAGGCTGGCCCCTCTTGGGTTGTTAGTGAGATCCTCTAGGAAATATCAGCATGACCTGCCCTATTCACATCCCCTCATACGGATGCAAGGGCCTTTCTTTGGCACATAATGAGCCCTGAGTACATGATTTAGTAGAGTGTGAGTGTGTGTTCACACTTGTGTGTGGCGGGGAGTGACGCTTACTGCTCTTAACTACTAAGGAGGAAGAGGTTTAAGGTAAATAAACCTTGTGACTTTGGAGCAGGGAAACCCATGTTCCAATCCTGGCTTCCTCCCTAAACTAATTCATGTGATCTTGTACACATTACTTTATCTCCATGTGTCTCTGTTCCCCATTGGATGAAAATTGGGAGTTCCTAGATGCCCTTCAGTTTGCAGGTGTGTTGTTCAAGAAAAGTCATTCCTATAGAGCACCTGCCAAGGGGCACGTTCTGCAAAATGAAAGGTATTTGTATTCATTACTTGTAGTTTCAGGCAAGAATTCGGAATCAGCTTGTTCATTCTTTATTGTGTAAACAATGCACATAATAAAAATAGTTTGCTCCAATTCTACCAGATTGTTTCACCCATAGTTATTCACAAGTGACTACAGTCTACATTACAGACATAAAATGTGTTTAGAGTGTGCAGCGAAACAACTCCAAAGCGAAGTGACAGCAGAGGAAAGAAACAAAAAGAGAAGTCTAAACTTACCATGATGGCAGCACAGACATTAGGCATTTTAAGTTGAGGACGTGCTGGGTTAATTTGTAATGTAATGAATTGCACTGAATTTAATTAATTTTTATAATTTTTAACAAAATACATTGCCTTTTCTTGTATGGCTGTCTGCCGGGCTAGACTAATTTTTTTCCATCTGCTTAGATCCTCATTACAAGTGGTCAGTATTTATTGGCAGTAATCACACACGGTATTACCATGGGATCACAAGTAGATCCACCATAAGCCCACAAAGAATGGGACATTGTATGCAGAAATTGGGAATACCAGGCCACTCATAATAAAAGCTTTAATTGTTTGTCTTTAAGACCAGTCAAGGGCTTCCACACAAAGCACAGGTGATCAGCTCAAGCGATGAGAAATACTCCATTTCGTATGTAATAGTTTATTCAAATTTTATTTTTGGATGTAATTGTGTCTGACCTCTACTTTTAGTCATTTTGTAAAAAGCCAGCTCAATCTCCACCAAAGACTATGGTATTCAGGTGCATAGCTTCAAAGGGTGCAGCAGCACCGGGACCCAGAGGCCTGAAGAACACACTGCACCCTGATTCTCGCTCTATCTCAGTGTTGAAACAGCGGCCAGGGTCAGCCATTTCCTTTCCTGAAAAGGGGCCCATGACGCACTGGCTATGCTGAAGGAAATGCCATTCTGCTTGGGACTTGCCAGAGTGAGGAACACGGGGCCAGTTCATTGGTTTGAAGTAGCCAGGTCACAAACATACATACCACATACATACGACCAATGATATCTGCCCCTCAAGCAGTAACTACCCCCTGCTCCTAGTTTGATATACCAGAATGAGGCATAACACATGAAATTGCGAGTGCCCCGGCAGCCACCCCGGAGCGCGCGCAGAGTTTTGCCCTGTGAGGTGCACGTGCGCCCTCCAGTCCCGTGCACGCCTCCGTTCCCTCCACCTGCACTTCCACCTGACCCCTCAGGAATGGGGAGGGTCTGGCACCGGCTTCCAGGAGGCGGGAGCAGGAGCCGGGCTCGCACGCTCAGCCGTGAATGCGCGGCCCGGGGCTACAAACTTCTTTGAATCTGTGAAAAGGCTGCGTGCGGCCCGGAGAGCTGCTCGGGCGGCACTCGCACAATGAGTGGGAGCGGAAAGCTGTTTACAGCAATCACTGCTAATAATCCGCTGTAATCTCCCCGCGATAAAACACAAGCCCGCGCCTCGCACGGCAGCAGGGTGAGGGGCCTGCGCGATTCCCTTGCGGGAGCGTGCAGCAAGGCGCGATGATTGTGACCATATGGCGCCACCATATGGCGCCGCGCGCTCCCGCAAGGGAATCGCCAGACGTGCACGCGTTGCCATTGCAAGCAATGCAACGCGTGCACGTTTTTGCCCCCAAAGCTGTGCCGATAGCTAAAGGTCTCTCCTAAGCAGCGCATGCGCGCTGCGTAGGCAAGACCTAAAAAGGAAACCCAAACGTGAAAAAAGCTGTGATGGGCCCAACTGCGATAAAAATCCAGCGAAAAGCAGCGCCAGGCCCGCAAGTCCCACAAGTAAGGCGGGAACAATCACCATAAATGCGGAAAAAATTAAATACAAATAAAACACAAACAACTGCGAAGCACCATGGAGGTAGCCGGAGCAAGCACAGAGGACAACCTGAACCCCACAAGCCCCACCGAGGACCAGCCTGGGACCTCGGGGTCAGGGAAGGGTAAGGAGAAGAAGAAGAGGAAGACGCGGTTCAGTCCGCAGGAAAACAGGATCCTGATTACGGAGGTGACAGAACACCATCAACAACTGTCCGTCACCTCCACTGTGTCATTGGCAACAAAAAATGGAATATGGCAGTCCATCGTGGACAAGGAGAATGCAGTCGGAGTGCTGAGGAGGACAATGGAAGAGGTCAAGAGGAGCTGGAATGATGTGAAGCGCAAAACCAAGCTGAAACTCGCCAACAACCGCAAAGCAGCAATGCAGACTGGGGGTGGGAGTCCTGCGCCACAGGAGGAGCTGGATGAGATGGAGGAAATGGTGTCCACAGTCATCAGTGAGGAGACGGTGGCAGGAGTCGGAGGACCGGACACTGCTCAACATGACCTGACACAACAGCAACAGGGTGAGTAACCACCAGGGACTGGGGGACGGGGAGATGGGCACAATGGCACACATGCACAAGTAAGTACAGCACATCTGCGGACAAACCATGCCCAAGAGTCACAACTCCGACCAAGAGCCCAATGTACCCAAGTCTGCAACAGCTCAGCACTGTATAAGCACAGAAGTGAAAGGCACACTGCCGGAAAGGGATAAGGGCCAGCCAAATCAGAGCTGAAGGGGCAAATCACACACAATGCAGCACACACACATAACACTCAGAGCACCTCAACATTTACAACAAAGTGGACCAAACTGCAACACTTCCACAACAGAACAGAGGACACAACTGCTGCCGCTTGTGTGTAGAAAATGGGCATTCGCATATGGCATAGCAGGAAACTGTGAGATGATAATGGACAAATACAACCTCACATCCGTGATGGTGGCGAAATGTCAACTGTCCAGCATTAAATAGGCATCTCCACACAAACAGTCACAATGTACATTGACATGCAGTCTGTTTGTAAACTTGGCCAATGCGTCAACATACATGTGAACACAATGTCAAGCTGCATCTCCCCCTCACATTGCAGAGGGAGAATCATCACCTCCTGCAGAGCATACCGCACTCCTCATCACCGATGATGAAGAGGACCTACACACCATCTCTTCTTGCAACATATGCGAATGTAAGCACTCAATGTTGCTCTTACACCCGTCAGAGTAATGTGCTAATGCAGAGGACTGACATGCACACGGGGAATGTGTGTTGCTAAGATTTTATTTGCACATGCTGGTCATGTGGTCATCTTGTACTGTGCCATGATTGCTGTGGACAGTCACAATGTGACGTGCTCATGTGAAGAAATTGTTGATGATTGTGTTCCTTCGGGCTATTCCTGCTGCGGCTGCAGTGGGGTGTGGTCCACCTGCATCATCTTCCTCATCATCGTCCGGTGCTTCTGGGACTTGGATCTATGGGGCATTGGTGCGTACACATAGGTTGTGCAATACACAACATGCAGTGATCATCTTGCACACTATTTCTGGGCTGTACAAGAGTCTTCCACCGGTGATGTCCAGGCACCTGAAACGTGATTTCAACACGCCAAACGTGCGTTCAACAATGCCCCTGGTGCATTTGTGGGCCACATTGTACTGCCTCTGGGCCGGGGTGTTCGGGTCTCGGAGGGGTGTCATCATCCACGAGCAGAGTGCATAACCTTGATCACCTGTGAGAGGTAAGTGAGGTCAGTGTCAACTGGTGGTTCTGCATGCTGTGTTGGCAGACATACAAGTTTTGTGGTGTGTGATTTGTGCGACCTTGGGATTCATGTTAGCCATGTATTGCTGCTGGCAAATGTGGTAGGACAATGTGTATTACGTAGCCTCACAGCTGCTCCTCCCTCCCACCGAGCCTATTTACTTGTGTGTGCTGCGCGGTTGCATCACTTGCACTCCTACGGCACACCATTGTCATGCCTGTCTGAGCATGTCCGCAGGACTGACAGCAAGACTGTAATGTTGGCCGTTGAAGGTGAGCGGCCACGTGTGTGTAGGCCTATGGTAAGGATAGGGCGGACACAGATGTGGAGTTCTGGCCTGGCTGAACTCGCGCTGATATTGAGGCTAGGCCTTCGGTTCAGGCTGCGGCAATGTAGATACACACATAACAGTTGGCATGTATGAGCCGAGACCCCGAGCGGTCTTGCGCTCCTTTATTAATCCATTCGGGCGAATCCGCCCTCCTGGTGCATGCTACATTGCAACATTGTCGATTACAGGCCGGGTGGCACAGACACTACTACGGAGACACATGCCATAGTCACTTTTGTGGCCAGGCCGGAACTGGACCACGCCCAGAGCCCAGAACTAAACCACGCCCAGGGCCCCGGGCCATCTCTCCGCACTCCTCACACGCGTGCGCCTCCGCCGCGGTGCTGGGATGTTGTGCGCTTCGGAGTACGTCTCCAGATGATCTGCCCCGGCTTACCGGCGGCCAGCCTGGGACGGGGGTGGCCCCGTGACTGTGAAGGGCTCCAGTGGCGTTACCGAGGACATGCTGTTGACTACTGGAGGCGGACTTGTGGGGTAGCCCCTCGGGACAATGACTTGCGGTGCACTGAGTTCGGACCACCGGAAGAGCTGAGCGGGTGTGCATCATGCTATAAAGCTGGAGGCTGGACGGTGACTTGTGGTGCACTGAGTTCGGCCCACCGGAGAGTTGAGCGGGTGTGCAGCCTGCGCTGATGCAGCAGGCCTGGAGGGGCGGACTGGAAAGGATGTGTATGCTACTTGCTGTACCGCAGTGTGGTCAGAAGCCAGCAGTAGCCAACTCGCAACTCCACTGTGCAGTGCCGCTGGGTGCGTTGGGGGCCTTTTGCGCAGAAGCCAGCGATCGGCTGAGGAGGCTGCCATGCTCATGGAGCCCGGCCTTGGAGATTGGACCGGCACGTGGTCGGCCCTCTTGGAGAGACTCTGGTGGTGGCAGGTGAACAGTGAGGCCTGGGTGCGCAGGGGCGGGCATTCACCGCTGGACGCAGGTCGGGTCTGGGGATCAGCGGGCTGGGGTGCGGCAGGCACACAAGATCGCGCAGGCACCACCGGTCATGACGGCGGCCACGTGGCAGGGTGAGGGATGCTGCCCTGACAGACACACCACTGCAGGCGGTGACGAGATGTGCGCCAGGTGGCGTGGGACGTAGCCACCTCGTCGCCGGTGTGAGTTTGCCCATTGTAGGTGGTCGGCCATGTGTGTGTAGGCCACAGAGCCACATGCATTAGTTACTTCGGTGGCCGTCCCGGAAGTGAACCACTCCCTGTGCCTCGGCCTATTTAGTCACTCCCCTACGCTGGACTGGCGTGCGCCGGCCCTGCCCACTACACTTACTCTTACAGGGGGGCCGACATGGCTACTAGTCCAAGGTGTTCCCCACTGCCTGTGATGACATGGTTGCGTCCACTGTCCACGACACTACATACTCCAGCAGTATGTGTCCACATGGACATGTCTGTGCTCTGCATACTCAAGACTGTCCAGCACATCACTGCCACACTTGGCATTGTGTACATTGTTATTCATAGGTCCGTTGCCTCCTTCGCACAATCGTGGTTCCCATCTCTCCCCACATTCTGCATATGTGTGGCAGAGGGGCTATGCCTTAGTGTATGGTTTGTCCACATTTCTGGCCCCTCTTACCACGGTTACTTGTGTTGTCGTGTCTGGCAGGTGTGCATGTTGTTTGGCATGTTGGATGTGATTTTGTTACGTGTCCATTCCCACAGTTGTGCGTTGTGTGATTGTGGAATTGAGGTGTGTGGTGTGTTCCGTTGGTACTTACCAACGAGCAATCCATTTTCATAGGTGCCATCCTGAAAGCGCTGGTTGATGATGGACTGTCGGAAGATGTATGAGTCATGCACACTGCCTGGGTAGTTGGCGACGACATTGGTGAACAGTCCCCGGTGGTCCACTATTGCCTGCACATTGATGGAATGCGTGTGCTTCCTGTTGCGGTAATTGTGTGCAGTGTCGGCAGGGCGCACAAGTAGGACATGTGTGCTGTCGATTGCCCCCAACACGTGCGGGAATCCGGCTATGGCGTAGAAGCCTTGCTTGGTCTCCATCTGTTCCTGCGCAGTGTGGGGGAAGTGAAGGTGCTGGGGTATGATACTGATGATGGCATCCAGGACAGGTGTGATGGCCTTTGATAGGACTGGCTGTGAGACTCCTCCGACTCTGGCAGTTGTTGGTTGGAAGGTACCAGAGGCCAACAGGTGCAGCACAGCCAGCAGCTTTGTCTGCGGAGGGATGTTGGTTGTCCGCTGTGTTGGTACCGTCAGCCTGTGGGCAATGTGGGTCATGATGAGGAGGATGGTTGTCCTTTTGAGCCTGTAGTGGGCAATGACATCCTCTGGCGTTAAGTCTGTGAGGCTGATGCGTTTTCGGAAGGTCCGCTGTCTTGTTCTGCGCTGCCTCGGTGGTGGTCCGGGGGGGGTGGTCCTGGGGGTGGGGGTGGTCCTGGGGGTGGTGGTGGTGGGTGTTGTGGCCCTCTTGGGTCTCAATCAATCAATCAGGGAATTGTTAGCGCGCTACTCACCCGTGAGGGTCTCAAGGCGCTGAGTGGGGGGGTCCGCAGATCTGTTTCGCCGAAGAGCCAGGTCTTGAGGGTCTTCCTGAAGGTGTTCAGGGAGGGGGCGCGTCTGATGTCTGCCGGTAGCTCGTTCCAGGTCTTGGCTGCAATGTGAGAGAAGGATCTTCCGCCTGCTCTGGCTCTGTGGATGCGCGGGGTTTCGGCCAGTGCGAGGTTGGAAGATCGGAGGTTTCTTTTGGGTACGTGGAAGTTGATTCTGTCGTTGAGGTATTTGGGTCCGTTGTTGTGTAGGCATTTGTAGGCGTGAGTGAGGATTTTGAAAGTGACTCTTTTCTCCACAGGGAGCCAGTGGAGACTTCGTAGGTGTTGGCTGATGTGTTCGTGTCGGGGATGCCGAGGACGGGTCTGGCAGCGGTGTTCTGTATTGTTTGGAGTTTGCGGAGTAGGGACTTGTTGATGCCGGCGTAGAGTCCAAGCTGCATGATTAGTAGCTCCATGGCATCTGTTGGTCTTCAGATGTGGCTCTGGCCTGGGCTCCCTCTGTACTGTAGGTTTTCGTCCTACTTAAGACCAGTAATGAGCAGGTGTTAAGTCCCTGCTGCTAATGCGCCTTATCGCCTGTTTTTGTCCGACATCGCAGATCTGGCTGGTCGTTGAGAATATCGCGAAGTGGTGTTTTCGTGTGTTTTTGCACGGGAACGCCTACTCTGCATGTCATTAGCGTTGATTGTCACTCTCCTCCGTGGCAATGTGTTTTGCGGCAGCTATCGCAGGAAAACTGGCGATGTCGACAGTTTGCACCAGCTTGTGAATAGGGCGATAAGTCTATCGCTACTTTTGCGGCGCTAAAGTGCCGATAAATCGGCGATGGCTCCTTGAGAATATGCCCCACAATCTTTTAAACTTGAGAATATCCTCAAATAACCATAGTATTGCGGTCTCAAAAAACACACAAGCTCAAGGATTAATATTAGTTTACTCAGAGTGACATCTCTTCAATTTTTAGCCAAACTTGTGTAAGAGATGCCTGTGATTGGAGAACCTGAATATGCAATTAAATCTATGGTCACTTGACTAATATTAACTTACCCCAAGGGCGCTTTGAAGTGAGATAGTTATTGGCCCAGCATTAGTTTGACTGTTCCACTGCTCTTCCATATTTACACTAACTGGAAGCAGTGTCTTATTACTCCTATACACTTTGAAAGTGACCTATTTTTTAAACCTGTTACATCTCTTTCCGTTAGCAGACAATTCAGACTATTGCCCATATGTAATTTTGAACCACATTTGTAACATGTCATATTTCTTTCAGTAGAACTTTTTGGTTTTGTCTTTGCATTGTAATGTAAACATAGCTGAATTTGAACAAGCGTGCTGCAGTGCTAAGGCTTTCACTGAAACTGTTGACCGTTTTATTCTGTTTGCTATATTTAAAAGGGTTTCTACACCCACTCAGGCGTTTTTGTATCTTGTTCGAGTTACAATTGAATAAAAACTGTTTTCTGATATAGGTTTCCAAAGGTTCTGGAAGTAGGTGTGCAGGGGTTGCTGCAGCCCACCCCCAAAATAAATCATGCTGGTGTTCAAAATGTAAATGAGCAAAAAAGATGCCTTCAAATTTTATTTTTATCTAGTCACATTTGCTCTGTGTTCAAAGAAAGAGAACAAATGTCAGGCTATAACTTTTGACAAATTGATGTTCATTCTTTTAACATGGAGATTGCTGTTTACTTTTCTTTCTCTGACTGCAAAGTTAGAGGATTTTATAAACTGAACTGACAATCTTTTCTTCGGTACAGGGAGTGTGAAAGGAAAGGCTGTAGGATGTCTGTTTTTTCCTAACACACCGTGTTACACGCAACATTTAAATACCCAGCAGTTAGAAAAGCACAAATGAGGCATATTTTTTGTAATTCTGAAGTGTGATGGAAACAAAGATTTTAATAAGACCAAAACGAATTGAGACAGTTTACTTGGTGATGTGCAAATGACATATACTTGCTGAAAAACTACTTTTAGCCATTACCGTTTGTGCACTATATAGTTTTATCAGTAAAACTGTATGTCAGTGGACATTTTGTTGCCATTTCAATGAAGACAATGTCAGAGCAAATGTTGTGACCTTTTCAATTGAAGATATGCTGTCTACAAATAACGGTGTGCTTCCACACCATGCATTAGTAATATGTTTGCGACAGTGTGCTTTGAAATGCACCACCGGCTACATAACCACACCTTTTCCACTCTCTTGAGGAATAGGCGTGACTCATTTGCTATACTTGTTCTTTGTGTGACACTTGGAGTTTTCCCAATTCCTATGACTTCAGTGCTGTAACACTGATGCCAGTACCCCGTAGATGTCAGTATTCTCTCGATACTCACAAGCAGCTGCCACAATTCTCAAAGCGACAATGTATTGCTATACTGATTTTTGTCCATATTGTATTCTTTTTGGAAAAACAGTTTATTTTTATCATTACACTAGGATCTTCTGTGAAATGCATTCACCACAGATTCTCTGTAATCATCCCACAAATTAATTGTCCAGCTAGTGCTTCAATTTCTGGAAGATTATTTAAAATGCCTTGCCTTGTGTCACCTAATAAACCAAACAATAGTGCTTTCTTTCACTCAGCTGGAAATGCTTTCCCATTGAAAGCTATGGGATAATTATCGAAAGCTCTACACCACTGCTTTCTATTTTCCTGGGTTTTGCAAAAATTTGTTTGGTTCATTAAAATTATCTGAACTGGCCATTTTGCTAGTACAAGGTAGTCAGTAAAACTGTGGTCGGTATCTCCTTTAACCATCTTGGAAATATATAAATAGCAATTGAATGATTTGTTATCTTTGTAATCCTTTCATCCCAAATTCAGTAATTTCTGTATTTATATTTACAGTTTTTCATAGGTGTGTTGCACAACGCTTGAAACAGTTGATTTTAATTTGTCAAACACGAGGATACAGCCAGAGTTCAACTCATGTAGAACTTGCACTTTTCAAGCCTGGCTTGCGATCTGAGCATGTGCTGTGTGATCCCTTTGCGCATACTTGCTTTTATTACACTGCTTATTGAGCAGTTGCTAATGATGATGCTTGCAATTATTATGCAGCACACAGTCAGGTTCTCACGCTCAGCTTCTTGCAGTGTTACCCTATCGGTGGTTAACAGTATCGCTCCTACTGCTCTCACTGATAGTTTCATAGCACCATAAAAGTGAACGATGTGCCGTAAACAGGATGGTGGGACAACTGGTTTAACATTACCAGTGGTAACTGCTTTGGTGATTTAGCAGCTTTCCCATTAGTTGCTCCTCTCAGTAGACCAAAAACGAAGTGAAGCGGAATTGCTCCACCTCAATTTGGGCCAAAAGGGACAGCACATACCACATACTCGCTTCCTGTGAGAAAAAGGCAGCTTTTTTGAGGACAGGTGCACATCACATAAAATCACCCTTGGCCTTAGCCTCACAAAACTAGACCTAACTACACAGTACTTCACCTAATTCCCCCTACTCTTAACCCCTAAATTTCCAGCTTCCCCCTTAATATTCTTATCTTGCAACTGTAACTCCTACCCTGGTTTTGAACTGTCAACCTTTACATAGATAAACACTTTAATGTACATCTAGTATAATCTAACTATCTAAGTATCCTAACTCTTAACTTTGCCTTTGCTTCCTACAGGTTTACCTTTATTACTTTATTACCACCCCCCATTGTCCTACTTCCCCTACGTTCACAACCATCATCCTAATGTTTAATCATTGCAACTGAAACTGCCCATTGTGACTCAGAAAAGGCCTACCCCAACCTCATCTTTTCTGGCCCCCCCTTTAGGAACCTCTACTAACTCCGCTCCCGGTCAAAGCTTTATCTAGCGCCTCTTTTATCTGTATCAAATATAGCTGTATCCTGTACCGTTATAAATGGACTCCATCCCCTCTGAAAAAATCTGGTACATCGCATCTCAGCTCTGGATGTTCTACCCTGCCAAACCGTTCCTCCCTACAAAAAACCCTCATATCCCTGTTAATCTTTCGCCGGGCCTTGTCAATGGTGGCCGGCTTGGCCACCCCTCTCCAGTGTTGCCACAGAATAAATTCCATCCAGATGACAAATGTCTCTTACCACTGCTTCCTCATCTCCAGCATGTCCAGCTTCATTTCTTTAAACAGGGCAAGGTCTTTACACAGCAGTAGATCATTTTCACTTAAATGTAACACAAGAATGTCAGGACACCTGTGCCTCCTCAGTAGCTGATTCAAGCCTTGTAAAAGTTCTCGCCATCTCATACCACCTTTTCCATGCCACTTCACTGTAAAAAGCTTCTCATCAAGCCCAAGGTTCCAGCCTCAACCCTTCTGAAGTTCATGCCTTTCAGCCCATTTAATAAATTAATTTCCCACGATCCACATTGACAAGTCAATTGGTTCCGGCCCAGCAATCGCACCTGAAAAGAACACAAATGTGAGATATTGAATTGCGGCCATTCATAAACACCCTTCTTGTTCCCCACACACATATTGCTGGAAGCAGTCTGACAACCAACACCCCAATGCCATAATCCTTTCCCTGCCCAAGCCCCTCCAAGCTGCCTCTGTGGCCGCACCAATTCAAAAAAACATGTGTTGTGAAGTCCCCCGGGGTTTCCCCAATGCTTTCCAATGTTCTTCGCATGACCCACAGAAGCTAATAAGCAGTAACTTGGGCCCTCTTTCACGTGACAAAAGAATTCCCCCTTAATGCCCTGCTAACCGCCCACCACTTCTCTCCTCACTGTACCGGACACACGTCCTTGGATGGGATTACTTGCCTCACTCAATCAAGCTATCCTGTCTGATGAGGGGTGAAACCCCGAAACCGGTCCTAGGATGCTTGGTTCCGGTCCAGGGAGGACCTGGCTTGGCAGTTCGGGCTGGACTGTTCCCATGAGGCACAGGGTCAAGACTGATTTGCATATGGCAAGGTCTAAACTGGGGTGGCATGGTGAGCAAAAGAATGATGGATTTAACCCAGATCTCTTGACTGGGGGTGAATGTTTTGATTTGTTCTGCATTCCGTCCATCAATTGTATGTCTTTTGCTTTCTCGCCCTAAGTGCACTGGGTATGCCCAGACGTGGGTCCCGGGCTCACTGTGCCACTGGAATCAAGCTATCCTGGCTGATGAGGGGTGAAACCCCGAAACCGGTCCTAGGATGCTTGGTTCCGGTCCAGGGAGGACCTGGCTTGGCAGTTCGGGCTGGACTGTTCCCATGAGGCACAGGGTCAAGACTGATTTGCATATGGCCAGGTTTAAACTGGGGTGGCATGGTGAGCAAAAGAATGATGGATTTAACCCAGATCTCTTGACTGGGGGTGAATGTTTTGATTTGTTCTGCATTCCGTCCATCAATTATGTGTCTTTTGCTCACTCTTTTCCCCAGCGCTCTCTGATCCATCTTGGATTGCCGAATGCACAATTTCAGCCCATCCTCCTGGTCTTCCACATCTACCCATTCCAACCCCGGAATACCTTTTCTACCCAGCAGTTCCAAAACACGAAAAGCCCCGAAAAACATCCATGACTTGAAAGTCAAAAAAAGAACCCATTCTCCCCTTTCCTTGTATATCTCCGGAAGCACCGCTATCATTTTGCCTAGAAACCACCATATAAAGACCTTCTCAGCCGAGGCTGGTGACTCCTTTCCCTAGACCATCCCTCTAACATTCTCCTTCCCAGTTCCCCGGATGAAGGCATATAGCCCCATAAAAGCTTGCCCATAAAGGCAATGCCTGACAATTGTTCCGCTATTGTGACCCTAGAAAGCCCTTTTCCAATCAGTATAAGGATGTACTGTACTACATTCTCTTCCTGCCCCACTGCTCTGACCTGCACTCCCCCCCCCCCCACTTGAAACTCTTTCTAGGCCAGAGTATGCTTTTCTGGTGGATACGGCCAGCGAACCTACCACCAATTGCAGCATTCTCTCTCTCCTATGCTCCACATGTTTGCTGGTAACATCTTCCTGTCTTTGTCTGCCTTTGTAGCCATTGTAATGAAGATGAGAGGGACCCCTTAAAAGCAAAGGAATAGGGTGCAATAAAACAATATCAAAAAGGAGGTTTCCTTTGGACTATACACTAAGAATAACTTGTACTACTTACCAAATCATCCGGTGCTCACCATAATCACACGAACACAAAACCACTTCTCATTCACCATACGCACGAGGAAAATATGATAGTAAGCCCAAGGTCAACATACGAAATTATAAAAAAGATCTATTTATTAATAATTGTGTCAAGAAAGTATACAAAAAAATGGATACAAATTCCTTCTTTAGTTAAAAACAACCTAATAACTATTATTTAAAAGACTTTGTTTGTCATAACACATAGTGAAAAAATTCACACACGTTGTTATTAGTGTTTATCTGTAACAAGACTAACACGAAGTCTATAAAAAGTTCATAGAGCTATAACACAATAAACAAACATTACAACCTAACAGAGAGTACACACAAAAGACAATACACTTTGTCATAAACAGAACACACATCCGTGGTAAAACAATGGTAGGCACTAGAACCAGATACTACAGAATTGATTAGTAATCTGTGGTTCCAGCCTTTTGACGGATTGTGTCGTGAAGCGTCGATGCGTTTCGATGGAAAAGATTATTACACCATCTTTTTCAAGACCATATCTGTGACTCTCTTAGTTAAATGATTTTTCCGAAGAGACTAAAATTAAAATACCTGTATGTTAAAACGCATATATCAATGTACATATCAAATACTGTATTCTACTTAATTCTAATCACAAGACATGATAACTAGTATAAACATTAACCTAAACATACGCATAGTGACACTACCATCACAGTTTACAATATTCCCTGTTTTATATTTCAGTGAGTCTCAAGTTAAAACTTATATACAGTTAAATTTAAAAAAGTTTTTTTGGGACAGCAAAACTCATACTGATAAACCATTTGAATAAAGACTATATTACCTAGTGTTGACCACCACCCTGGGCTTCACATTATAGTTCCCCTCCGGATCGATACCATCTCACTGTGACCACTTCTCACATATCCACCCAATCCTGGTATAATCAATCACTCCAATCCAGGACACAATTGTCCCGATTCTGCCATCCTAGGGAGACAATCACTATATCGTTATTCTCACCTCGTATTTACTTTTTGGCAGAAGAGAAAAACTTCTCCTGTCAAGATGTTTGCAGAAATACTGCTGTCCTAAGCACGACTTAAGGAGTTAATACCTCCGTCCACCTCGGATGCGTCCTATCGTGTAGATTTCAGGGCGTATCTGTGAATGCAGATTTGCTCCAATTAGCATGAAATGGAATTACAAAGGTCTGGGACTATATATCGTCTTTTGCCCGCAGTTGTATCAGACATTTAATGATTATATAAAAATAGCCCTCACCTGCTCCTCTATACTGGTTAGGATGATTTAAAAGACCAAGTAGTTTGATGATGGAGGTTTCTTTCCCAAGCGTCGTTTTAAATATGATCTACAATAATATAATTAGGTTTTAATATTATTTTAGCTGTACTTTACTATCTGATAAGGCTTCTTGTCCTCACAGTTTGTAAAATATTAATAACACTGATACCTCTTGGGCGGGCTACGCCTCCTTCAAATTTCTGGCCTTGCTAATTATAACGACGCACCCTTCTCATAATTGGGTCTAAAAAAAAAACAAAAATATCATAGTACCCAGCCTTTTAAGACAATTTGAGCTTCCTAACTGTAACTGACTCATTAAAACCAGCATTATTGTCGTCAGTAACGTAAGGGACCTCATTAAGGCTTCAGTATGTTAACGTGAAAGCCAGCAATATGAATTTGAGGGCGTATAGTCCAGGTGGCTTTAATAATTAGGGGAAAGCCTGCTGAAGAATCCCAACAGTTATAAACAGTTATGACCTGGGGACCCTCATCTTGTTAAAACGCGTGAAGCGATACCACTGTCTCCCCCCACTCGAGTTTTGTTAGGATCTATTCCCCACCGTTCTTTGACCCCCACGAACGCTTACCAGTCGACGTGGCAGGCGTCCACGTATTCTCACCAATTCGTGCAGTCAACAACTAACCCGGTCTCATCGCTCTATTTTATATACCTAAGGCGAACCACATGTTCGCAATTAGCCTATCCTCTATAGTATACTAGGTTATTGGGACCTATGAGCCAGGTGTCACGTTATAACCCATAGCAGAGAAATCAAGGTGAGGTGGAGAATGTGACTCATTCAAGATGGCGGCTGTTCCTACGCTTAGTTATTTTCGTGGAGGAAATGATCATCCCTTTCTATGTTTACTCCAGAAACCGGAAGAGCTGTAGCGAATATGCCCCGGAATTAGAATTCCGGGGGTATCTCTCGAGATAGGCTAATTACGAACATGTGGTTCGCCTTTAGTGTATATAAAATAGAGCGATGAGACGGGTTAGCGAAAACGTATTTATAGCTCTATAGATTTTATACGCCGTGTTAGTCTTATTTGACAAACACTAATAACAGCGTGTGAATTTTTCCACTATGTGTTATGACAAACAAAGGGTATATTCACAAGAGCGTGTGCTAAACATCTCCAAAAAATGTTAAGCACTGGCACACGCGCGCTATATGCGGAAAATAACCCTGTGTTGCGTGGTCCCTGCCGTGATACCATGCGATAGTCCAGCGGCCAAAGTCAGCGATACAACAATAACAGCGACAGTGATAAAAACACAAACCTCAAGCGAAAAAACATCACGATGGGCAAAAGCGGCGATGAAATCAGCGATAAGCAACACCAGGCCTGCAATACACATGGCAGGCGGGAAAAATACGCTATAAAATTAGAAAAAACACACAAACACAAAATGACCAACACCCAAGCACCATGGAGAGGCAGCGGGCGAGCGCAGAGGACGAGCACAACCTAAGCACCCCTGACGACCAGCCTGGGACCTCGGGGACAAGGGAAGGGCAAGGAGGACAAGAAGAGAAGACGAGGTTCAGTCCGCAGAGGTCGGCGGATCTCGTCACGGAGTGATGAACACCATCAACAACTGTTCGTCTACCTCCAATGTGTCATTGGGCACCAAAAATGGAGATATGGCTGGACATCGTGGACAAGGTGAATGCACGTGGGAGGCACAAGAGGTCAATGGACGAGGTCAAGAGGCGATGGATTGACATCAAGCGCAAGACCCAGGAGACAGAGGCAGCAATGCAGACTGGAGGTGGAGCCCAGCCCCACAGCTGGAGCTGGATGACATGGAGGAGCTGGTGTCGACGGTGTCAGTGTGGAGACTGTGGCAGCTGAGTCGGGGGTCAGGACCTGCTCGACAGGACACAACCTCGCCACCTCAGCCCAGGGTGAGTGACCACCTCCCAGTACTGGGGGGACAGGGGGAGAAGGCCACAATGGCACACATACACAATCCCAGCAGAGCCACAGTTCACACCACAATGACTCTAGATCATGGCCCTGATCCACAGACTGACACAATGTACAATGCCATGCTGTCTGAATGTGAACCTGTACCATGCAGCTACATACATGTGGACACATTCACCATCTCCCCTTCACATTGCAGGGGCACCTTCAACACCTCCTGCAGAGCAGTCCCAGCCACTCTTCACTGATGATGAGGAGGACACCCCCAGCATCGACACCCAGCTCCTCCCAAGGTATCATTGACATCATCCCTGGCATCTGCCTCCAGGATCAGGGCAGCCCAGCTGCATCGGGGAGACCTCCCCAAGCCACCCAGCATGAGGCACCCACAGCCCCGGCAGTCTCCCAAGACCCCCAGAACCAGTCTTCCAACGCCGTGTGCTGGAGGGCCAGAGGGAGATGGCTGAGCAGGTGCGGGTGGGGTTCGACCTCATGGCTACTGCAGCTCGGACGCCAAATCCCTTGGATGTCTAGGACCATCAGGGACCAGCTCCAGTCCCGGACAACCCGGCCCGCTCCATGGTCTCCAGCAGGCCCTGACTGACATCGCTCAGGTCATGACTCGGAGACAAGAACACCTGTCCACTCAAGTGGCTCCAGCGATCCCAGCCGTGAGCTGGCACCTGGAGGCTCATGGAGGACATGAATGCCGGATGGAGCGGAAAGGATGGCAGCCACTGCTGCCTCAGTGAAATGTAGCTGGGATCTACAATGCCCTGCAGGTCCTCATCATGGCATTGCTGCCACAAGGCGTGGCGATGATGCTGCTGCTCCTACACCATCATCTCGCCCTGGTGTGTCAGTGCCTCCAGTGCGGCAGGCGTATCCCTCCGGCACCTGATGTGCCACACAGTGCGGCAGACAATCCTCCTCCAGCACCTGATATGTCAGTGGCACACAACAGTGCCTCAGCGGGTACTGCAACACCCACAGGTGAGACCGACACACATCGAGGACGAGGACGTGGATGGGATTGAGTTCCAGAAGGAGGCAGTAGCATTCATTTCCGCCACCTGGCCTGTATCTGCTGGTGCCGCACATGGCCCCACTATTCCACTGACCCCCGATACACTCAGCTGCACTCACCTTGGACACGGCATGGACTGCCATATCCTGTTTGATGACCAATGACACGGTAGACTGCGGACTGTTCCCTTCCTCTTCGCAGTACTTGTCATCCCCGGATGGACTCTGGCCCTCCACTGGCCCATATTGGCATAGTGTGTTTGGCATGGCCCTGTACCGCTCCAGCTGCAGAGCTCCTGGTGCCATTGTATCCAGAAACACACCTGCTGTGTCATGTCTCTTCATCATTCATGTATGAATGTGTGGATGAATGTAGGGACAGTGATTTCCCTTACGTCAATGATGCTGTCAGTGGGATGCCAGTCACAGTGTGCTACAATGCCTATTATGTTCCGGTTGCCGTGGACATACAAGCAGGGACACACGCGTTAGTCACTTCCTTGTCCGGACATGGACTGAACCCACGCCCAGAGCCCCGAGTCATTGTTGCAAGCCCTGCGCTGGTCCGGCGTCGCCCAGGCCAGACCCTCGCCTACGCTCCGAGGGGGGCCCACATAGCTACATGTCGCAGGCGTACACGCTGGTGGTGGCATGCAGGTCGCGGATGCAGTTGTCCGGCATGTCACGGCCACTCCTGAAGGGAGCAGGTCTGCACACACCCACACCCATCCGGCCTCGGCATCCTGCAGGCCATGCCGGCCCGACAATATAAGGGGCCGACTAGCGTCACGTTCCCCACTGCCGGTGGTGACTGGATGACGGACGCTCCCGATGCTCAATCATAAAGGGCCCATGACTTGTTGCGCACAGGGTTGGTCGCACCCGAGGCCTTGCGCCCATCACCGGCCTACCACCACGTGTGACTGGGGTTGCACAGGGTTGGCACCCAAGACGCGCCCGTCACGGGCCTACCACCACGTGGCGCTGACTGGGGTTGCACAGGGTTAGTGGCACCGAAGCCTTGCGCCCGTCACGGGCCTACCACCACGTGGCGCTGACTGGGGTTGCACAGGGTTGGTGGCACTTGAAATAGCTGTTGGTGTGCAGCCTGCGATGATGGCGTGTGCACTGATGTGGTCTCTGCCATTGATGCCTCAGGACTCAGCATCATGTGTGGGACCTGCTGGGCCGCAGGGCGGGTCCGCATAATGTGGACCATGCCATGGTGGCGGGACCGGGGCCTGGAGCTTGCCGGAGCACGTGGTGTGCCTACTGGTGGATACACCGTTGGCGGCGGCGGTGAGCAGTGGGCCGAGTGCTGGGGTCTCGTTCATCGCGCTGACGGCGGAGGGTAGGGTGCGGCTGCATGCGTGCACAGGGACGGACTGGCGTTGTTGCCATGTGCTGTGTCATGGACTATGCCATGATTGACTCTGGCCTCGATTACAGATTGCAGACCTGGTGGCTTGCAGTGTATCCCGGCACGTGGTTGGAGACACACCGGTGGCAGCAGGTGAACAGTGGGGCCTGGGTGCGCAGGGGCGGCGGTGTCTCTCTATCTCTCTCCCTTCCATCCCTCTCTCTCTCTCTCTCTCTCTCTCTCTCCCTTCCTTCCCTCTCTCACTCTCTCTCCCTTCCTTCCTTCCCTCTCTCTCTCACTCTCTCTCCTTTCCTTCCCTCTCTCTCACTCTCTCTCTCCTTTCCTTCCCTCTCTCTCACTCTCTCTCCTTTCCTTCCCTCTCTCTCACTCTCTCTCTCCCTTCCTTTCCTTCTCTCTCTTTCTCTCTCTGCCTTTCTTTCATTCTCTGTTTCTCTGCGTCTCGCTCCTTTGATGTGCGCATGACACACGTTCTGATTTTGTGCTTTATTTTCTAGGCTGTGACATCGAGATTGTCCCGGACGGACCCGACAGGAGTCTTCCGCATTGGTGTTTTGTGTTGTATTTCAATAAAGTTTTTGGTTGTTACTTCAGTGCTGTGTGACTGTTTCTCGTTCTTCTGGCCACACGTGTGTTATTTTTTGACAATGTGCGTCATCATGCGCTTTTTGTGGCTCTTGTGTCGTGCACGGTATGTGTATGTCTGGGGGGGGCGGGGGGTGGGGTGGGGTGGTGGTGGTGGTGGTGGGTGTTGTGGCCCTCATGGGTATCCGAACTGCATGATAATTGTCTCCATGGCATCTGTGGGTCTTCAGGTGTGGCTCTTGGCTGGGCTCCCTTTCATGCTGCAGGTAGTCGTCCTGCTTAACACCAGCAAAAGGCAGGTGTTTCACTGGTGCTACCGTGGCTTATCGCCTGTTTTTGGTTCGCATCGCAGATCTGGCAGTTCGTTGTGAAAGTGGTGTTGTGGTTTTTTCGTGTGTTTTTGCACGGGGACGCCTACTCTGCATCTCATTAGGGTTAGTTGGTGGTGTCCACCGTGGAGATAACTTTTGGGGCAGTTGGCGCGGGAATACTGGCGATGTCTGCAGTTTGCACCCGCTTGTGAATGGGGTGTTAAATCTATCTCCACTTTTGATGGGTTAAGGTGGTGATAAATCGGCGGTAGGTCCTTGTGAATATGCCCCAAAGTCTTTTAAATAATAGTTATTAGGTTGTTTTTAACTAAAGAAGGAATTTGTATCCATTTTTTGTATTCTTTCTTGACACAATTATTAATAAATAGATCTATTTTTATAATTTCGTATGTTGACCTTGGGCTTACTATCATATTTCCCTCGTGCGTATGGTGAATGAGAAGTGGTTTTGTGTTCGTGTGATTATGGTGAGCACCGGATGATTTGGTAAGTAGTACAAGTTATTCTTAGAGTATAGTCCAAAGGAAACCTTCTTTTTTGATATTGCCTTTGTGGCCAGCCCATGGAACCTCTCCCACTGTGAACGAGACAAAGTGTCTGCAATGTCACTGTCCACCCCTGGCACATGCTTTGCTCTGAAGGCAACATCATGCTTCAACCAACACATCATGAAAACTCGCAGCAGCTTAAGTACCTGTTTATCTCTCGCCAACTGCCTGCTCACTACATGTCCAACTGACTAATTATCTACTCTGAATAAAACCTTTCTGTGAGCAAGCTCCTGCCCCTATAAAGTCACTGACATGGGAAGAATTCCAGAAAAGCAATGCTCCTACCCCCTAGCTTGCACGCTGCCGGCCATTCTTCTGCGCACCACCTGCCCTGCCAGTACAGCTCAAAACCAATACCCCAGACATGTCTGAGTATATCTGCATATCCCAATCACATTCCTTTGGACTGATCATTGGTATCCCATTGGAATCACCCAGGTACCTGCGCCACATGCGCAGGTCCTCCCTTGTGCCCACAGACAGACACATGCGATGATGGGGCAATGACAGCCCTGCCAAGTACATGCCTAAGAGCCTACAGAAAGACCTACCCGTCCTGACTACTCTACATGCAAACTTCAAGTATTCTTGCAAGACCTGTAGTTCCTTGACCGTCACCTTTGGTTTGCCCAGCATTTTGCCCAATAACAGTTGAATTTGCACCTTCATGTCCACCAAGAGGCGCACTTCCATGGATACAGAATCCAGTTCGATACCCAACAACGAAAGCACCATTGCTGTCTTCATAGTTTTTCCATAGCCAGCGGTACCCCGATGTTACCCATGAGCTCTTGAAAACATGTCAACTACTGTTGACAGAACTGGACAGCCCCAAAAAAGAAATCACCCGGGTAGTGTGTTACAGTCCTCTTCCCTGTGTGCGACGTGAAAACCCACTATAGGAAGGAGCTAAACCGCTCAAACAGTGCACAAGATATAGCAGAGCCCATGTGTAAAGCCTTATCAACATACCATTGGCCTTCAAACTGTATGCCTAGCAACTGAAAATCCGCCAGATGAACTGGCAATAGCCAAATGGCTGACTTAATGTCACACTTCGCCATGAGTGCACCCCTTCAGATCTGTTCCACCTATGCTGTAGCCACATCCACTGAGGAATATGAAACAGACGTACCCTCACCTGGGATAAAGTAATTAACCGAGTTTCCTTCTGGCCATGAAAAGTGCTGTAGAAGCCAAAATTCTTTTTTGGCACCACTCGATTGGCGACAAAATCAAATTGGGCTTAGTCCATTGCCCAAACAGGCCCGCCATTTTGCCCTCCTGCACTTCTTTTGCCATCTTCTCCCTAATTACTTATTTATGTGTCGCCACAGATTTCAAATTGTCTGCCCATCTTGTAATTCTGCCCCTGTACCCCAAACGAAACCCCTCCCGAAAACCGGCGCTCAACAACTTCGCATCCTGTCTGTCATGATATCCAATCGTCAAGCCAGTTGCCCTTAATTGGCGTATGAGCCTTTGCCCATATTGTCATGTGCCCCCCCGTCCTCCCCTGTTTCCTGCCACTAGATTACCATGGTGTCTATTATAGCCCCCTTGGTGTTAGTTCCACTGTCCTTCCTATGTACCCTGTGTGTTTCCTCTGGACCCATAGCACTGGACAAGCGATTGTCTTCCCGAAAACTTTGAACATTTGTGCCGGAACTTACAGAAGTCTCAAGTACACAAGCCTTTATTGAAGTCCCAGCATGTCCCCATTGTTCCCCCCTGTGCCTTGGCTGTGGTCCCCACCCCCCCTCGGGTGGGGCGGGGCTGAAAGGGCCAATACACCAACAGTAACCCACTCACTGTGTTTGTCTTCTTGCCGAACTTAACTGACCCCATCGTCTGCTGATATGTCAGTGTCATTTTCCCCCACTTAGCCTCCATGTCCCATGCCATCCTTGCCCTAAACTCCTCATCATAATGTGTTCATGCATACCCTCCATACGTGATGTGTGCCCTGTGAATGATGTTCATAATTTTAAAGCGGGATACACACCGTTCCGGATATTTTTCTCAATAAACGCTTGCAAAAACGAGAAAAGCCACTGTTCAATTTTCTATTGTCATAGGCATCCTAGGCCTTATAGAAAATTCAACTTCCTCCTCTTTTGATACCTCCTTTGTCAGCAATTCCCTATCAAGGAGCTTCAGCATCTCCACGTCCTCCCCCTTCCATATTCTTTCCTTGGTCTCTAGCATTAAATGCGCTCCAAGTGGCTTAGTCCCCCCATATACGGCAGTATCTTGATCTTTATTTCTTTACTCTCCTTTGCCCTTGGGTGCTCCTGGTCTTCTCCTGGTTGTCTTTCACCTCAGCCTTCCCCTGTGGTGTGTCCTGCACTCCCTTCACTGGTGTGTCCAATGCCTTCGATTCCTGACCCTTCGTCAGTACCTTACCCACTCCCACTTTGGAGTCATCAACATGCGCCCCCTACGTCTTTTATGTACCGTCCTTTTTGCAAACTGAAGTCCCCACTCTCTTCTTCACCCTCCCACATCCACCGCAAGGACATCCTTGTCTTTTTGTAATGCATTGCCCCCTTCCCCACCAGCACCATTTTCTAGCGTCAAGGTCGGCCTCCTCCTTGGATCCAGCCGCCCAACCAGTTGTGAAGGGGCTCCACCAGCTGATTCTGTCCGACTTGTCCCAAATTCCATCATGACACTTCTGCAACGAACTATGAACAAGTGCATTATGTGAACCCCCCCTGATCACCCCTCGCCCACCACCGGTCCTTGTCCTCCTGTGCATCATCCACTACTTCCCCTTCTTCTAGGCTTGTTTCGTCATAATCCAGTTGTTTCTGCTCCTCGTCGAGCTCCTCCCTCCATATGGACCCCATGGCCCACCTATCAAACCTGTCGTTCACCTTTGATTCACCCTGATAGCCCTATCTGAGGGAGGACAGGGTGCCATGGTGCGCCCTCCCATCTCGACCCCCAACTGACACTGTTTGACCCCACTGCTTGCCGTCCGAGGGGCCGCATTGACCTGTCCCAGGTGCTGCACTACTGAGGCCACCCCAGACCTTCGTGTGGCAGTGTTGTCACAGTCCCACATCGCTATCCAGCTGGCTGTCCTAGACCTTGCCACCTCTTCTCCTTGGGGTCTGTGATCCTCATAAGGCTGCCCTGAGTCTGCATGTCCGTCCTGACGCTGTCCCTGAATAAGAAAAGGCCAGTCTGGTGTGCTGTCGCTAAGGTCCCTCTCTCCCTGCTCCTCACCCTGATGTGGCACCCAAAGCCAGCTACCTCCCTGCAGACCTTCTTAACTAGTCTTTCGGATCAGCCAACTATCCTGTTCTCACCACCCATTCCTGAAATCCACCTTCCCGCTCCTTCCCCTTCCCGCTGAGTGTCCGCCCCTCCTCGCCGGTGCCCCCTCTCAGTTATATTGCGCTGGACATAACTTTTCGCTGGCGGCTTCACCCCATCCTCCTGCCCCTCACCATTCTGGCCTCCCCCTCCTCCTCCTCCTCCTCCTCCTCCTCCTCCTCCTCCTCATCCAGGCCCTCCTCATCACTCCACTCCAGAGCTGCCGCGAATAATGCTCAAACAGGTCCTTCAACATATTGTTGACCCCCACAGCAAATCTGCCAGGCTCTCTCCCTGATCATTACTGTTCCTCTTAGTTTTTCTCTGTCCCCACCCCCTTTCTTCACTCCAGAAGCCCTGCAGCGCTCTGGGGGCCCTCTCTATCCATCCCCCTGTAGATGATGACACTTTGGGTCATTTCATTGCTCCCCCATCTGCCCCATCTCTTTCTCCCCACCCCTGCTCCTCCTGCTCCTTCTGGTCCCCTCTGACTGTTGAGGCCAGGATTGATGTTTTCCACCTCCCCCTCCCCGGTCTGCTACCCTGGGCAGACAACTCATCCCGTTCAAGCTCCCCTCCCTCGCCCCAGCAGAGAGTTTCTGTCCCTCCTCCCTCACTTCACCATGCTCCACTGTGGAGCGAGCTGCCGCTTCTGAAAGTACCGCACCACTTTCAGTGCACATGGCCACCCCCTTCCCTACCAGCCAGGACTTGGCCCCGCCCCCTTCCCCACGCATAAATAACAGTGAGAGGCCCCTTCCGTTTACCTGCGCACTGTCGCCACGGCACGGGGGCAAGCAAGCGAGGACTGCTGCCTCAGCAAGCAGGCACATGGCTTCCTGAATGCGAAATCCTCCATTCTCACTTTCACCACCTACACTCAAGAAAGGCAGAAAAAAAGGCTCCTGACTAACTACTGGTGGACACTGTGCCACCTACAAAATGGTGATTAGCCTTATAAAATGGCTGCTTATATATAATGGGCTTAAAGCCAGTGGCGGCTCGCATAGGGCATGCTGCAGGGTAGTGAGGCGGGGCGGGGGAGGGGCAGGGTGGGGGTGGTAGTAAACTCGGACATACGACGGAACGGAGGAACATGATAATTACTTTCCTCCGTTCCGTCGCATGTCCGAGTTTACTACCCCCACCCTGCCCCTCCCCGCCCCGCCCACCCCACCGCCCCGCAGCACGCCCTATGCGAGCCACCACTGCTTAAAGCCCAACACAGCCCAGCCCAACAGAAGCCCAGAAGATGCCTGATGTAGCCCAGGTTGCATCATGTCCCAAACTCCACGGGGGGCATATCTCCCTATGGTCGGCAGCCCCCAAAGCCTATTGTAGTGTGGTGTGCCGGAACAAATCCAATCAGGACACTTTAACAAGCTTCAAAGATAAAACCCACAAGGGACAACACTGATGTTAAGTTGTATGCAGCGGATTCTCCAGAGCATGAATGATACACTGCATTTCACTCAAAAGGTATGTCAATCAACATTTATAGAACATAAGACATGTTCCCCATAGTTACTGTACTATCAAGACACAACAGTTACACAGAACCCTGAGATGAAAAACATCTCTGTAATTAACTGTTTACCCATCTATAATGTTATGTTATGTGTGGCCACCACAATCATCTGCCCCTGCTTTCAACTGCTTAGTAGCAGCAGAAGAATAATGGGGGAGTCATACATAACATGGTCTCTCCTCCCTATCCCAAGTTTTAAAAAAAACATTTTGTGGCCACCTGCCACCCACACCCATTGCTCTCTATGACTTTCCTGCCCTCTCCTCCAGAAGGGGTGCACCCTGCTTTCCAGCCACTACTCTGGAAGGCTCTTGGAGAGCCAAGCCAGAGCAGCCTAGAATTCCTTTATGATGTAGCAACAGTGGTTAACAAGTTCTGGCACCCACCGTTGCTGAGTCATAGCAGTGATATACTGGATTTAGTATACAGTAATGGCTCTGTATTAGAGCCATATATAACAATAAGATGCATGCAGTGTTTGCATTTCTGGATTTGACAGCAATTTCTTTGAGAAACCGTCATTAGAAGTAACACGTTAAGATATTATTTATGCAGCAAAACGGTACCCTACCCTAAGGGGGGCACATCAGGACAAGGCATTGAACAGCAGTCAAACTTGCCTCCACACAATAACAAAGCACCTACGTTTGTTGGTTGATTCTATGTGATATGTATGGAAATCAAACTTGATTAAACTGGCTCTGATTACAAACTGGTTCCGCAACATTTTCACCTTGAATAGCATATACTAGGTTTCCAGCCCTTCCTGAACCATCCTCTATCTTTTTTCGTTCCACCTGTGCCCAGACTACTATATGCTCCTCTTGATCCCTCAAACTAACTGATTTTTTTCTATTCACCAGGGGGTTCCCCCCATGCACACCTGAAACCTTCCTTTGCTCTTCCCCATCTCCTACCCATCAATCCACCCTGCTCTACCTTCAATGCCCTCTTCTTACCCTGTTTTTCCCTGCCAGATCCCTAATACCACATTTCCCTCCCTTTTTTCCTTTTTTGTACTCGCCATGTCTTATTTTGCTCATTTGTCATCTTGGATTGTCTTGCTCTGTTCCTTCTTTCCATTTTCTTCTTGTTTTTACTTTTCAGGTTGCACTAGGAACAGAAAAACGGGAAAAACCTACCAGAACCTTTTTTTTCCTCCCTTTTTAAAATGAAGCACTTAATTCTTACAATTCCTAGTATATTACAAATTATAATATTGTTTTTGCTTTTTTTACACTCTGGACCCCTGATTTTATCTCGGGTTCAGTATAATTTTTCCACAAAAATCAATGGACTTTTGTGGAAAAATGATTTTGTCTATGAGACAATTCACCAAAATGGAGTTTCAGTGGCCTGGTTTGGTCAGGATGCTGATATCCATTATGGGAATTTGTCACAATAAAGTAGAGCGGTCAGTTGCAGAGGATGAAAAATTCTTAAGAGCTCAAGCCTCCATCTTGAAAAACTAAATACAAACATTGCTTCAAATGAGTACATAATATTAATTAATATTATTTGCAGGACCTCTGAGCATGAACACAATATTGATTTGTACTTTTCCCTTGGTTGTTTTATTGTCTTATTGGTTATATTGTGTGTGGGAGGTGACGAGGTGTTCTGGAATTACTGAGGGTTGCCTAGGAATGAGAATGTTGAGGTCAGTCTAGCTGAAGCTGGGCTGACCATTGGAGGCTGTTTGGGTATGGGCCTTTGTGATCTTGTACTCATTAAAATAAGTTATCTGTCATCACAAAAGTGCCTGGATCATCACATGGAATATAACAGCGACTCACTGAGTAGGCAGGGGTGTAGCTTCAGGGGTTGTGTTTGGGGTGTTACAGCCCCTTAATTAATAAAATAAAATATTTTCTGATGAATAGTTATGCACAGGTGTTTCAGTCAGGTATGGTGAGCTGTCTGTAGGATTTCACCTGGGTTTTTGCATGCACACACTGACTAAAAACACACTCACTCTCATCTCTGTTTTGAAAGTCCTAAAAATGTTGGTTATTTTACAAAATATTCTGTTTCTCTCATGTTGTACTCCTACCAATCTGCACTCCTCTCCCTTTCCTCTTCCCCTTAAACCCCTCTCATGCATCCTGCTTGTCATATAATGTATTTTAACATTATATGCCAGCGTGATCGTTGGGAAATCTGAAGTTTAAACATAACCCCAATCCTACTGACCAAACTATGCCCATGTGAGTACAGTAGGTGTGTAAACACAGTGCCACACAGTGAATGGGAATAGTAGGCATTGCACACATTCATAAAACAGTCCTTGTAACTTGTAGTTAACAGAGAATGAGGGGTGAGATTTACTCACTTCAATTTGGGCATTAGCCTCAACTCAACTCCTATATTTGTGACTGTAGCCATCAAGGATTTAAAATGCAAACATTTTACAATCTAGTAGAACAAAACCTAAAGAAATAGCGCACAGATCATTAGCCCAGTGTCTGAGACAACAACCATGGAATATGTTTCATACGGATTAACATGGCATAAGTGTATGTTCCAAAATCAAGGGTGTGTATTGATGAACCTAGGACATATAAGAATCATTGCTGATTTTAAGCAATAGACAAGTGAACAGCCTGGGGGTGAGGAGAGAGGAAAGGAAGGGATTCCTGAACCTTGGTTATTAAAGTTGCACCTTTGTTGTGAGGAGGCAGGCTGCCAGTTTCATGGCAGCTGTAAACAAAAACGAATTAATTGAAAGAGGGATAGCATGTCCCCAGAGTCTAAACGTTATACTTCTTTATGGTTTGCCATATGCTTTAGATGCCGAGTGAAGGAGATGCTGTGTGTCAACAGGCAAAGCTCAAAAAAGACTGGCGGTCATGGTCCTGAAGGCATTTGCACAGTATCGAAAGACAAAATGCTCATGGGTAATGTAGCCCCTGGTATCATATCTGAGTCACGACATTGCAGACAAAAGGGGAATTAAAAGAGCAGTGTGATATGTTACAAATGAGATTGCTTTTTATAAGGGGTATTAAACATAAAAGGTGTTAACACGAAGCTTGACTGGAAATTGGGTAATGGGGGAGGAACAGAATAGGGACTCTTGCCTTCTGAAAGTACAGTATGACCATGGGAAACATAGTTTTACATGGTCATACCATACAGGTAGCAAGTGAAAAATAGATTTGAGTGTGTAATAGAGGTTAAAGAGTATATTGTCTCAGTGTAGTGTAGGGTGTGCCAGACCACAGAAGTATGGCTTAGGTGATGTCAATACACATAAGTTGTTGATTATTCTGATAACAGTCTGAGCGATACAGGAACATGATCTCATATATTCGATAGAGACACCCTGGAAATGTCTTTGTTAGGGGCCCTAATATGTGTCTTTTTGCAAGAAACAGTGACTGAGTTCATGAATGATGGACAGAGATTTTGAATTTTCAATGACCGTCCATTTTACATAATTTTCCATGAAGGCCTGACTGTAGGAAATGTGTCATCATTTTTGTCACGGAGCATCAACATTTTATATTGCTCCTATGTTCCCTGAAACAGGTTTTAATTTTTCATGTGGTCATCACCATGTACCAAAGTATGAGAGGCATGTGATAAGATAAATCACCCCCTCGCTATTGCAATTGGTGTGTTGGTACTGTAGCCATTATGTGGTCAGACATAGATCAAGATGAGTGTCATGTTCTGAGAATTCGCAGGTGCCACAAAGACCGCAGGGAAAATATCCCAAGACTCTTGTAAGGGGGAGACAGTTGCCTGTGAGACAGCAGAGGTGACGTTTGGTGTAGAGTGGACTATTAAATCCTCAAGGATGTGCTATGATGCAATGGAAATGGTGGTTAGTAGCACATGGATGTGAGAAAGATAAAATAACATAAGTAACATAATATGACTGCTATTGAGTACACAAGGGTAAACAAAAGCTGTGGAAGAAGGACCTTGACTTACCTTTTGTCTAGCCAATGGCATCTGTTAATTAATATATAGAAAACCATTCTTTCATTTGAGAAGGAGTTGCACCAGTGACAACTGCTTAAAGTGTTAACACATACTTCGGTCAGGAATCAAAAGAGGAACATGAATGTGATGGTTTGAGTGATGTGTCGATTTATGGCAGTGACTGTCATGATAGGATTTCATGGTGTATGCTGTGTGTGTAAAAAAAATAAATTAAACTAATGTTTGGTTCCTTGTTTCAGTAGAGACCGGGAGGTTGTGAAAGCACATGTGGCCCATCACTATAGATTCTTGCCTTGTCTTATGGATTGGATTTTTTCCATCATCCATCAGCACAGGAAGTGACATCACTGCATTTCCCATCATCTATCTGCACAGGAAGTGACATCACTTAATTTCTCATCATCTATCTGAACAAGAAGTGACATCACTTGATTTCCCATCATCCATCTGTACAAGAAGTGACATTACTAGATTTCCTGTAATCCATTTACACAAGAAGTGACATCACTGGTTTCCCACCAAAAACATGTTTAAAAGAAGACAAGCAAGAGTACTTTATTTCCCATCATGCATCTCTACAGTAAGTGACATCACTGCATTTTCCTTCACCGATTTACACACAAAGTGACAACAGTGAATCTCCCGTGATCCATCTGCACAGAAAGGGACATCCCTGTTTTTCCGCCAAAACCATCTTTAAAAGATGAAGCAAGGCAACAGGACTTCATTTCCCATTGTAGGAGAGTTTTAATTAATTAGAAGATAATGCTTACCTTAAACGTGTTTCAGTTAGCATGACTAGGCCATAGTCAGCTGAATTGACAGCTATTCATATTATCAGAATGTTAGGACACATTTATTTTGTGAGCAAGCCTTTCTCTCTCTGTATGCTCGTGTATTTTTCCATTTCAGGAACATAATTTAAATTGTAGCCTCAACTATGAAGTCTGTAAAGTAATATTTGTGTTTTATTAAAGTAAAAATGTACAGGATGCTACTTTATTTTGTAACTTTTCATGGTTGCCTACTGATGTTCTGAGTATGTCATTCATTAGCTGAACAAGTCAATATAGCTGCTGTGTTACATAAAATGTAAATTTCTTTCCTTAATTAGTTATGCATAACCTAGCCAATGAAACATTAAGAAGTAGGTGTCTGTAGAAGTATCTCGTTTACCCGATTGTTTTACATGTTTGCAAAACTGCTAGTCTAACTCTTCTATGTCACATTATACCATGAAATGTGTGTGACTTCTGTACCTAAGAACTTAGACAAAAGCTGCTTTATTTTGGAAAAAAGCTAGTTCTTTCTGGGTTTCCTCAGCAGGAAGATTCTGCGCTAGTCTGTTTATTGAGTTATACTTAGATTCTTTTTGCCTTTCCGACTGAGAAGACTGTATTTCAGTCTGTTTAGTGATTTTTATTAAGTATTGGGTTTTCTTCAGAGCCATGCCTTATGTTAACCTTTTGTAAATTATACTTTGTGTCACACCAAGGAGCACTCACTTGAATTCCCAGGATATCTGTGGAAGCAAAGTTCCCCTTGAGGATAATCCTTAAAGAGGGAAGAGACGACTGATACCAGTGACTAACCATTTGGAGAGAGAGAGAGAGCGATGATTCTGATGTTCCTGGACCTCCCATGAAAAGAATGGTGGATGGGTGAAAATCCATCTTAGTAAGACCACTCAAGTTCTAGTGGCAAGGCATACTCCTTTAGTCAAAACAGGTACTCTGCTGCAGTCAAGACAGGTACTCTGCAACAAGAGCACAATCATTTCAGACAACTATACATAAATACCATACAATCAGCCTTAGGTGCGAGTCCTTAATGAAATATACCAAACAAGAATTAGTACGGCATGGCGAGGCCGCCGACCAAAATGGCCGCGCAGCACTGAAGCTCCGCCGGGGTCTCCCAGTTCAGTCGTTCTAACTCCAGTCTTCGTGCAGTTGAAGCAACCGGAATCGAACCAGCATGACTCTGGTGCATCGGAGACTGTGGCGCCATCTTGCAGACCCCCGTGCCCACAGCTGATCGCCCGTAATTTGGTCTGACCCGATTGGAGGGTGGAGCTATCTGCAGCGCCGCGGCCTGAGCGCCAGCGTGTGTGATCCTGAGTGAGACTCTTCGGACCGCCGCACTGGGACGACCCGAACATCGCGGAAGCGGCTCCCGTGGTAAGCGCGCTGGGAGCTGGCCTCTTCACTCCTCCCCCCCGTTACATCTGCCGCAGCGCGCTCCTCTGCCTCTGTCGGGCTGGCGATAGCGCATGAGAACTGTGCCGATCCCTAAGGCTCCGCGGTGACAGGGACCGCGGGCGAGCCCGGGAGGCATCTGCTCGGCTGCTCGCACGAGCATGCCGGGGGGGGCGACCTACATACACTCTTCGCTAGCTCCCAGTTGCCCTTCACAGCAATTACCGACAGCAGAGGCGCCCAATGCGTGATACTGCAAAGACCACTAGAGCTGCACTCCGCAACTTCATTTCCTCGGCGCAGAGGGCGGCCTCCATTTTACTGCCACTGATGTGCGCTTGAGCCTTGGCTGTGAGATTGGGCTCTGCGACCTGCGTCTATTCACCCATGCTGCACCATATGATGCCCAGTGCTCGAAGGCACACAAACTCAGCCTGATATCACCCTAAGGCAGTCTTGCATTACACCTAACCATCGCCCCCACTCCTGTTCACTCACTGCTGCCAACTGAGGGTGCGCCACATTACAGCCTAGATTACAGTAAGATCGCCTTGTGGGCATTCTGCTACCGTTCCCCAAAAGGTGTGGGGCTGTGGCCCAGTCGTGCCGTTGGTCTACACCACGATTCATTCTAGACAGATCCTCCCGAGCACCTACATAGCGGCATGGGCCGCAAAGACCCTAATCAAAGGGTACTGCCGTTTGAGAAAATAGCTGAGAAGGCACAAGAAGCAGGCCCAGACATGGCGGAAGGGGGTCGTGACGCAGCTTCCATGAGCGACCAGACGGCGCCTCCTACCTCCCTGCTGCAGGAGCTTAGAGCCGGCTTCAAGGCACTTGATGGCCGATTCGACGCTCTTGAAAAAAGCCTTGAGTCCCTGGGGGCTAAAATTGAAGTACATGATAAGAGACTAGACACGGCGGAAGGTAGAATTTCTGATCTCGAGGACAGCGCAGCTCAGTCCCTCAAATGATTGGAACGGGTGGAAAGAATCCTTAAAGACGTCGCTATCAAAAATGAAGATTTGGAAGCGCTCAGTAGGCGCAATAATCTTCGCATTCTTGGGGTCCCGGAGTCGACAAATACTGGCCGCATGGATCTGTTCGTGGAAACCCTACTCACCGACCTGTTTGGCAGGGAGGCCTTCGCGCCTGGCTTCGTCGTCCAACGGGCACACCGCTCATTGGGCCCTCGCCCAAACCCAGGCTGTCCGCCCGGACCCATTATTGCACGCATAATGAACTTCCGGGACAGAGACACTGCTCTGCGCCTCGCAAGAGTAAGGGGCAAAACCACCTGGCAGGGATCAACGGTTGCACTGTATCCGGATTTCACAGCGATGGTGCAGGAGGCCCGGCGGAAATATAAAGGGGTGAAGGCCACTCTCAGGAATTTGGGACTCAAATATGGCATGCTCTATCCTGCACGCCTGGGAGTAGACATAAATGGCAGACCCAGCATATTTGATACTCCAACGGCGGTGCAGGAATTATGCAGAACCTATAAAAACATTGGTAGCCAGCCGACATCTGTTGGTCCCGGGTCTTCCCCACCTCTCAGTGGCTCGAATGCCAGCGTCAAACTATTCTCCACTGAATGACCAGGTTCTCAAGTGTGGTGACACAGCTTTCCGGTCTGCTATGTTTTTTGTTTACATTGAGATAGTATGAACATTACTTTGCAATTGACTATATTAGTATACTGGGTTTCCGATGGGGCGTTGCCTCCCCCAGTGTGTATATCACTTTGTAGGTATCACTGATTATAATGTATCTTACTGTAGATTTGCCGTTCCAGCTAGGATGCATTCGATTATGGTTTGTTGGAATTTGATCCTTGCGTCAGGGTGCGTGAGGCTGGGTGGGGGGTGGTGGAGGGGTTTGGAAATAGAAGTTGTCAACATTACTTGTTTACCATTATGCTCACTGTTATGCTAAACATTTCTTCCCATGAAGCCGATACTATTTTAGCAGCCAATCTGCCCAGATGGCAACGTCAGGTAATCTGCCTGGTCCCTCCGGCCTGTCACTGATGTCGTGGAATGTTAGGGGCCTAAATAACACTAGGAAAAAGAAACACGTATTGCATTACTTACAGAGACACCGCATAGATGTGGCGTTTCTACAAGAGACTCACTTGCCCAAATCAAACAGCACGCAGTTTGCATCAAGTTGGGGACAGCATCGTCATTTTTCAAAATTCAGTACATACGCCAGAGGTACCCCTATACTGATTCACAAACGGCTCCCCTTCCACTTATATAAAGTCCACTGTGACGGAGACGGCCGCTACACAATAGTAATGGGGAAACTGATGGATCATGTTGTGGCATTAGTATGCGTATACGCTCCTAACACTGACAGCCTTGAATTCTTCCACACCCTACACTCTCAAATCTTACAGTTGGGTGCAGCCAACACGATCATGGGTGGGGACTTTAATCTTCTCCTTAATCCCTCCCTAGACTGTTCCTCCTCCTCACCAGACACTAAGCCGCGTGCACGTAGGGCGCTGATGGACCTCTGCGATTCTTTGACGTTACTGGACATCTGGAGACGCTGTAACCCGTCCGCCGCTGGTTACACACACTACTCAGCTCCATATAATACTTGGACTAGGATTGACTACTGGCTGATCTCCCCTGGTCTATGCCCATGGTACAAAACTACCACTACGCTCCCTAGAACATACTCTGACCACTCCCCGGTTGTGCTTCAGGTTTGTGTCCCCAGACCAGATGGATATGAGCGACAATGGCGTTTCCCGAGTCGGGCCCTCAATGATGATTTCTTCTACTCCGAGATTGGGGTGGCAATAGAAGACTACTTCGACTTAAATACTGGCTCAGTTGACACTTGGGCTATCCTCTGGGAGGCCTTTAAGGCCTACATCAGGGGGGTCTGCATTGCCAAGCACGCTGGAGTGCTAAAGGACTGAGGGCGACTTTGTCCCGCATCGAGCAGCAATTAGAAACGTTAGACAAGGAATTGTTGCTCCACCCGAGTTCGGAAGGGCCGAGAAAACGTTTAGCGCTCCTCACTGAGTTCAGGGACACGGCGGACCGTGAGGCCAACTTTTTAATCAAATATATCACTGCCCGCCGCTACGGAGAGGGCGAACGGCCAGGCCGTACCTTGTCGCAACTGCTGCGGCCCCCTTATAGCAAATCTTGTATAACAGAACTTAGATCCTCCTCAGGGCAACTCCTGACCGACACCACCGAGATCCAGGATGAGTTTCTAACATACTACGATGCGCTATACACCTCTAAAGTCACACACGACTTCGTAGCCCAGGAGGAATATCTTGCAGAAATAGCATTGGTATACATGGAAAAATACATGCAAGACTTCCTGGCCGAACCCTTCTCTGCAGACGAGATCATCAGTGCTATTGAGGCACTGAACGGTTCAACTGCGCCGGGCCTAGATGGCTTTACCGGGGACTTTTATAAATCCTATAAGGACCTTCTGGCCCCCCGGCTACTTGAGGTGTACGACCAAGCGCTTGAGCGGCGGGAACTACCCCCCTCCTTCAGGGAAGCAGTCATCATTTTACTCCCTAAGCCGGGTAAGGATCCTCTATTGTGTGGGTCGTACAGACCGCTCTCCCTGTTAAACTTAGATTATAAAATCCTTGCTAAAATGATTGCCCTTCGACTTGCCCTACTGATGGATAGAATTATTTCCCCTGCCCAAACGGGGTTCGTACCCCACAGATCCACTTCCCTAAACCTCAGAACCCTGTTCGCGCTCCTACACAGAATAAATCCGGATGTCCCTGTGGCTGCGGTCTTATTAGACACCGAAAAGGCGTTTGATTCCCTAGAATGGCCCTTTTTTCTATCGGTGATGCGCAGGCTGGATATGCCCCAGGGGTTTATTGCTGTTACGGCGCTCCTGTACAACGGTCCTACTGCGAGACTGCGCCTTAACGGCTCGCTATCCTGCCCGTTTTCTCTTTCTCTATCTCTCGGCACCAGACAGGGTTGCCCCCTGTCACCGCTCTTATTTATACTTGCAATGGATCCGTTGATCAGACATTTCCAGGACAAACATCTACAGAGAGGGATCCAATTTAACACCGGCCCCCTTCTTGTGTCCCTATACGCCGACGATATTTTTATGTTCGCCAGCCGCAGGAAAATTTAGACCCTTTGATAAGGGAAATCATCAGGTTCGGACGCTTCTCCGGACTGGGAATGAACTGGCACAAATCTGTAATATTCCCCCTCACCACCAGCACTCAGCAGTGGGACTGTGAATACCCGCTCGAATGGTGTGAGGACTCGACTAAATACTTGGGCATACATATTCACATAGATACGGCTCAAATAATCCGATTGAACTATGGCCAGGCGGTCCACAAACTCGAGTCGCAGATTGAGAAATGGCTGCGACTCCCCCTCTCATTTGCCGGTCAGGTGGCCCTTATAAAAATGATTGTCCTCCCTAAATTTTTGTATCTCTTCAATAACATCCCTACCCCACTCCCGAACAGCTTCTTTTTAACACTACGCTCCCACCTCATGAGACTGGCTTGGGGAGGCAGGAGGCCCAGGGTTCGCTGGCAGGTAATGACCCTGCCTTATGATAGAGGAGGCTTTGGGGTTCCAGACCTTCAGCTCTATTACCTGGTCGCACAATGTAGCTACGTGCACGCCTGGTTCCACTCAGACACTAGAATTCCTTACCTGCAGCCAGAGGCAGACTTGGTTCTGCCTGACACCCTTAACGTTGTCCTACCTCGAGGCATACCAAGGGATCCTAGGGACATCCAAACAGTTTCCACCACCAGTTGGGCCTGGAAAAAGCTTTGCAGATTCACAGGCGCTCCCATGTTATACTCGTCGGCCCTACCGGTCATAAACAATCGTTGGATCCCAATTATGGGTGAGAGATTGATACAGCGCACACTCACTAAATACGAGACATTAGCACAGTGGGGGATTTATTTCCTGGAGGACATGTATTCTCGATCACGGAAGAAGACAGCTTCAGCACGGCGTCATTTAAGGACAAGTTTGTTCTGAATCGGGTTCGCTCGGCACTCAGAGCGACTATGCCCAACTTTCCCCTTGAACCTGAATCGTTCAGTCCGCTCACCACGATCATTGGGAACGAAGGAGGGGAACATCTCATCTCTAAATTATACCAAGCGTGCGCGGCGGTTATCCCCGTAGACGATACCAAGGTTCGTGCAGACTGGGAGGCAGACCTGGGGCATCCCATCCTTGACGAACAATGGTCCAAGTGCTGCTCGCTGATAAAAGAGGTCTCCCTGAATAGTCGTCATAAATTGATCCACTTCAAATTTCTGCGACGAAGTTACGTTACCCCCGAAAAAACACATAGAATTGACCCGAACAGGCCCCATTGTTGTGTGAAATGCGGGGCTTCGCACGCAGATTTCGCACACCTTTCCTGGAATTGTGTTAAGATCCAAAATTACTGGGAAGCAGTGTTTCGGACGCTGGGGGAAATGGTGGAATTGGAGTTCACGCCCACACCTGAGGTGGCCCTAATGGGCTATGTGGCCAACTTCCCCAAAGGGTTCCGGAAATTCATTGCCATCAGCCTGTTGCTGGCGAAGAGAGAGATCGCCATTAAATGGGGACGCAAATCAGCACCTACATTAAAGAACTGGTTAAACAGTCTAACGTATTGCAACACAAATAGCGATCTGTATGCCAGCACCTTGCCTCGAACCTCACGTCCGAAGGATATATGGGGCCCCCTTAAAAATTATGCAGCTACGTCACGTTCGCCTTCCGCCTCACAATTGGAACATGGTATAGTCCCCACGGGAGTGGGTTAGTGGGTCTCCCCTCAGTGTTAAGGGATGGCTGATACATTGTTCAGTTAGAGCTGAACACAGCATGTTGTCAAGTTTGCACCCGGATGGGGGGGATTGTCTATTGGGGCGGGTTGGACGGATGGGCCATTAAGAGTCGACATCTTTTAGACCGGTTTGTAACGATTGCTTTCTGTTCTGCTTCATTCATCGATTTCTAGCTGCATTTTTCTTTCTTACTTTCTAAAATGATGTGTATACGACAGTGAGCACTCATAAACCGTGGTATTGTATCTTTAAAATGGTAAATAAAGTTTTATTAAAAAAAACAAGAATTAGTATAAGAAATTAAGTCAATGAGAAGGCCCTTGAGCACTTGCCCTTGCTCTGAATCCTGAGTGCATATTCTTTAGTCTCTGCTCAGATAATCCCGAAATCTTTATCTGTCCTAAACATTGTGTTGCTTCGCACAACTAGTCCTTTTTCTTTAGACAAGACTTTTTTTATTCAAAGTCAATGTTTGAGGGTGTCCTTAAAGAAAAGGGGATACCAAAACTAGAAGCGCTCCATTAGTGCACTAAACTGAGGTCCGTGTAATGAGCCAGAGTAGCTGGAGCGTTAAATGGTGAAAAGATGGTCATAGTCAAGGCAATGGGAGCATGGCGGAGCCGACTGATCAACCAGGTGTCAAGGTTCAAGATTGTTGGAAGCTCTTTCGAAGGAATGGAGTTCCAGAGGAGTTACTGGTCCTCGGATCCATGCGATGATATCCAGAGTATTCTTGTCACAGGCAGCAGGGTTCATAACCTAAGGGCGGCGCTGATAGGAGACACAGCTCTGCCTCATAAAAGATTATTAAGCATTTCCTGTGAATTAGAAGGCTGAAACAGAATGTTGACTCAACAGGCGCTGACGCCTTCCTGAAGATTACTAAGTGTTTTCTGTCAATCAGAAGGCTGTCCTTGGCAGGATACTTTTACAGGAAAAGAAGGCCTTTAATTATTAATTGAACAATTAAACAACAAGCAAGCATATCAGGTAAAGTTGAGATCAGCAGGAAACAGAGGCTTTTCACTAATCAGCATGACACCTTTATTCTAACAGAAATTCCAAGCGTTTGCGCTTAGTTCAGCAGATCTTGAAACAGTGCCTCAAACTAAAGCACATATCGTTCCCAAATAACAGCACGACACCAGCCTAACTAGAAAACAGTGAAAAGTGCATAGCAGAGTACATGGCACCTGCCCAACTAGAAATCAGTGACAACAATTGTGAGAAGTTGGCCTGGTATATGATGTCCACTAATGAAAGTGGGCACCTTGTACCAGTCCAAACAACCCTTATGGTGATTACGTCAAAGATAACCTTTATTGAAAGCTATCCTAGTGGTAGCTATGGAGAGCAGCTTTCAGGCTAAGTCTTGAAGGAATGTTAAGCACCTTGTTTTACCAGAATGCAACCTTATAGTATTGGTTAAATGAAAGGGAAACCACACAGTAGTTATAAAAATATGTATTTATTATATATAACACTCTCTAGTATCCTCTACACGAGGATAGAACACAAATCAAATAATACAGTTGCAAAGAATCAAACGTAAGTAGCACAATACACAGTGGGCTCCCAGGGGAGACCAAACCATATACTAAGTAAGTGGTATAAGAACCTCGAATCTGGACTAGACCTAGTCTAGAAGGTGTAGAATCGCTGGGACCCCAAGGAATCACCCAAGGTGAGTGAGTAGGGACCCCACGGGGGACGGGTGCAGTGTGAGAACACGACCTCGTGCTCCGTACAATTCAATGGGAAAGTCGCGGTTGGAAAATCAGAGATTAAGGACCCTTCCCGGCAGATTACGAAGACAACCCTTGGAACTTAAGAGTTTCGAGGGCCACCCCACCCGTGGATACCTTTGTACCAGAGTTACCTATCCCAGAGGAGCCGGGTGCATAGGTGCGAAGTGGCGTCGGAAACCCTCGTCGTTCTCTATGGATGTCGACAAAGAAATGCTGCTGCTGGAAGGAAGAAAAGTGTCCGGTGGAATCCAAATGTGGATTCTAGATGAGAAGAACCTGAAAGCAGAGGGGACAGAGTATGGGTCACTTTTGAGTGACCAGGGGCTCGGTAGACGAATGCCCACCGATGTCGGGTGCTTCAGGTGTGTTGATGGTGATCTTGACTCTTCAGCTGTGCAGACCAGGAGACGTCTTGGATAACCAGGAGCCAGATACGAGCTGTCCCACAAAGGATGTCGAGTGCTGAGGGGTCGGTGTCCTGCGGGAGCACCAATCAAGCCTTGGCAAAGGCAAACAACATAGATGGTCAAATTCGGTGTCGATCTAGCCCAGCAAGGACCAGGAGACTCACCACAGCAAGGGGAGTCAGGGCAGGCCTGGGGCAACCAGGGGAGCCCAAATAAAGCAAAGTTGACCCTCAAGTGGACCCACAGGGCGAAGGCACAGGAGTCGCGAGGGGACCTCAGGCGGTTTCACAGGATACCAGCTAGCAGGGCACAGAGTGTGAGGATGCCGGAGTCCTTCTTAGAAAAGATGCACTGGGGTCAGGGCTGCAAATGGCCCAATGCACGGAATTGTTGCACAAGAACAAGCATGTGCAGCTGCAAATGGACGCGGTGCACAGGGGTACAGGTTATACGGTCCCCACGAGGGATATCTGCCTCAAGCTCGGAAAGAGAGCAGCTCGACCTCGGAGACCTTCAGAAACCCACCTCCTGTGTTGCTGGAGCCTTCGGAGTCCGCAGGAGCTCAGGGTCAGCAAACCAGTCAGATGCATTATGGTGCCTGCGTTTGCAGGGGAGTGACTCCTTCACTCCAAGGGAGATTCTTATGTTGTTTTGGAGGTCCACAGGGTCCTGCACGGAGCCTGTATGGATCACGGACAGTGGAGAGACTGGGCACGGCAAGGGAAGACGAAGTCGAGCCCAAGGGAGGTCCAGCGAAGACCAGCGTGTCCAGACGGTCGAAGTGTAGTGGTATCTTCTTGCAGAATCTTGTCCACGTAAAATCTAATGTCCTGTAGCCAGGTAGCCCATTTTATACACACGGGAAAGGGTTGGACAGATTCTAGGGACCCTCCTAGGGGAGGGACAGGACAGAGGGGTGGCTACACCCATGTCCTTTGTCTAGTTTCGCACCAGAGCAGGAGCAAATGGCTCTGAGAACTGGTTTGAACTGGACTATGCACAGGGACACCAAGTGTGCCCCTCATGCAGACTTTCTGGCACTGAGACAGTGCACCCACCCATACACTAAATCCTGTCTGGGAGGTGGCAACACCTCCCTGTGACAGGATGCCTACTGTGCTGCCTTCCCCTGCTCGAACTTGGCTCAGCAGCAGGAGGTCAGACTCGTGTCTGTGGCTGGCAGCATCCATTTTGTGCTGTAAGGCTCGAGGAAGTTGGTACCGGTAGACTTAGGTAGCCCCAGAACTTCGGTTCTGAGGGGAGGAATCATACCTCCCACACCAGTTACTGGTGTGGAGGTATGATTCCAAGGTGTTTGACACCAAACACGACATACTTCGTTGCAGTCGTTTTCGAGATAGCATTTACCGCAAGGTTATAATGCACCTCTACCTATATGTCTGGTAGTATCACGTACAGCCCTGGAGAATGGTCTCCGAAGACTGCAGAGGAGCCCTGCTCATGCAGGAGCACCCTCTCACACAAAACCCAGCACCCTGCCTTCAGGATTGTTAAGGCCTGCTATAGGGGTGACTTACAAAGTTTTAAGTGTAGTGATATATATAGATATAGTGAACCTATATCTAAAGTAAGTGTGCAATCACCAACCTACACAGGCTGCAGTAGCAGACCTGAGGTTCCATTTTGCATGGCCTCTCATGGGTGGCATAATACATGCTTCAGCCCATGGGAGGCCTCTGGGGTACCTATGCCCTGGGTACATGTGTACCATGTACTAGGGAATGATAAGGGTACCCCAGTATCCAATCTGGAGTTGTACCAAAGTACATACTTTGCAATTTAAGGGAGAAAGCAGATAGGCTGGGGTCCTGAATAGCAGGATCCCAGCCAGACTAGTCAAAACAGTGGGTGCAAAAAGCAACAAGCATTGGCATAGGCAATAGGTCTCGCCTTTGGGACCTTATAAGTGGTTAGCCATGCAGCGAGGGTAGGAGAGAACTGGGGCAGTGCGCTCAGGTACTCTACACGGGGAGGGTAGGGAAGAGGAAGACTAGCTCATGAGCAGGAGCACGGATTCACATTGAGGGTACTGATGCAGTAAGTAGGGGCTCGCGTACATGGTAAGTGGGAGAGGTACATTATGGAACATCTATGCTGCCGGACAAACAAGCATTAGCAAAGCCATCAGGCTCGTTGGTACACACTGACGTGCACTAACTCGCACGCAAGAATTGCTTTGCCAATGCTTGTGTCTAGCTACCAGCTGAGCCTCCGATCAAGGGCTGCGTCTGAGAGGAACCGGCCAGCCGCAGCCATTTTGGCAATAAAGTGACACTTCGCTGGGAATGTGAACGCTCAGTGGTATTACAAATAATGTCACGTTTCAGGGCGGTAAAACAGTTTATATTACATTGGACTATGGCGATTTCCTAAAGCGATAGGGAGGTTTTTCGTTGCTTCACCGTGTTACTATTAATGAAAAATACGGAATTTGGTCAGACAACAAAAAATGCCAAGAGGCGAAGTAATCACCGAGCACCACTGCATTATGAAAAACACACTTTAACTTAGCATCGGCGATCGTACTAAATCCTGTGTAAAAAAAACGTATAATAACGTACAACTCTTTACTAATAAAAAGCGGATGCGTTTTCAGAGAAAGGTGGGAGTCTCTGCATTGATTTACAAGGACGTTTCTCAGCTTCAGGGAGCTATGAATCAGTGTGAAATTAGAAATGAGGCTGACCGTTGTACTTCGGTCACGGCTGTTGCTTTAAGGCGCTTTAGTTAAAGTGCAGGCATAGTGGAGGGCTGCAAGCAGATGCGGTGAGGAAAGTAGACTTGGGAGTAGGTGAGACGGTAAGGTGTGCGGGGCATGTGTAAAATTCCGCTGACTTAAAAAATGATGTCATAAATTGAAGGCACAGAAGTACAGCGCGGAAATACGGTTTGTGAGACTAGGCGATTCTATGCGCTAGGACTTGACAATGAGCATTAGGTAGTCTCACTATGTTAGTGTAGCACAACCTGCAGTGCTGGGGTCGTCCACCCCCTCAATTACCTCATGATATCCGACCTCAGTTGTTTACTTTTCACGCAGACCCTGCTGCTCTTGGGATGGGTACCTCCTTAGCGCCTCGAGGATGCATCAATATAGCGCAATGCCACCAGCGTGCCTTCTGTAAGCGCTACATCTGCCTCTCCCAGCAGGGAACCCCGCCAACAGCCGCAGGTAATTGCAGGCTAATGCCATCAGTAAGGGGTAGTAACCACGAGCTAGTTTAATCCCCCTCCACCCCCCCTTCGGCTTCTGTGTTGAAACCTGAGCTTTAAAGGGGGGTTCAATAGCACCCCTGGCACCAGTCTGATCAGAGTGCACCATCACCAGCCACCCCTGAAAACTACACCAGGCTCACTGGTGCAGTCACTGCTTTCCATATAGGGAGCGATTAATTGTATTGTAGTGTATTTGCATTTATATAGCGCTTACTACCCCTGACAAGGCGTCGAATTCATTTCTTTAAACCATACAGAAGGCAAGAGGGATCAGCGAGTTAACCGCTCTCGGCTGACACCTGCTGCAAGTTCATATCTGGGCAAGGTCAAACCAGTCATCCATCCTTCCGAGGTTGATACACTGATTTGGCTTACAGTCACACGTATTATATATAGTGCGCATAAAGAGACGAATGCAGTACGAAGTGTGACATAAATACTTTGGCTCCCAACAGACCACGCTGTACTGGGGGATGAGTGTGGGTTTCTGCAAGTTTACTGTCCGCTTGAGGATCCGTTAAAAGTTCCCACAAATGATACATTAACGCGCTAAAAAGATGCTAATAAGTACGAACCGCTCAGGCACTAAATATTTCCGTGACAATGAGCATTAGGCAGTCTCACTATGTCAGTGTAGCACAACCTGCAGTGCTGGGGTCGTCCACGCCCAGGCTCTTGTGGTGAGATGCACCTGTGAAGGGTGCCTTGAGAGAGACAATCCCAGAAGAGGTACACGACAACCAGTACGAACTTCCCCAGAATACAAAAGATCAAAGGCGCAAATATAAACATATCAAACTTCTCTTAAAAAAAACTCGCATTAAACGAACAGCGCAAGAGCTGCAAACTTATCTCATGAACAGATGTTGCACGCTCAAAACACCTAGAAACGGCCCTGAAGGCATACTGCTGTCAGAGACAGGACATATGCAGCACGCCTAGGCCAGGAGTGGGAGCGTACCAGCTGTTTACAAACATATACAGTTACAGCACGCCAGGCAACAGACATTCACGCTTTACTACCACACAGAGAATAGACACACTAGAGGTGACAGTCGGGCAAATGACCTTCGTACAAACAGAACAAACGCACCACAAAGAGCAAGCCTCCCTCGCGCACGGACCAAGAAGGCACTGAAAGGCGGGCGGCTGTCTGGACGAAGGCTTTCCTGTGGCGCGAAGAAGTTACTCAGCCTTGGAATGCGCGAGCCCTGCAAGGAAACCGGACACAAAACAGATTGCCCCTGCGCGCCGCTGCTGGCTCCAGAGAGCAAAACGCTCTGGGAGTAAACCTTTGGAAAGAAGCTGGGACATCCACACGCCTTTGGCCAATTGCGTACTGAAGCCAGACGCAAAGGCCAATAGCGTGTGAGCACAATATGCACGCGCTTTGAAGAAAGCTGAAGGGATTCCAAGAGGTCGATTTCCTAAGCAGCGCATGCGCGCTGCCATTGGCTCGACCTAAAAAGTGGGGGTAACCATAAGAAGCAGATCCTATTTTCCTACAACAATGGAGAACAAGCAGCACAGGCAGACCGGGATATGACACTTTGATTATTTTGTTCATGCTAATTCCTAATTGATTAATTTTTGCTTTCTTTAATGATCATATTTTTGGATACACCCATGAGGCTTTAACCTGGAATGCTTGTCTCGCACAGGTTTATTTGTCAGCCTTGGACTAAGTTTTAGGAAGACCCACAAAGTCTTACAAAGACTCAAACAGCCCTGATCTTGTGCATCAACCGTCTTAATTACGTAATTAGAGCGTGTACGCCATTAACCCTCTGCACACAAGTGACATCACTGGATTTCCCATCATTCATGTGCACAGGAAGTGATATCAGTGGTTTCATGACAAAACTCTCTATGAAAGAAAAAGCCAAACAAGAGAACTTCATGTGCCATCTTCCATCTGCACAGGAAGTGACATAGTTGCATTTCCCATTGTCCATCTGCCCAGGAAATGACATTACTGGATTACCCATCCTCCATCTGCTAGGAGGTGACATCACTTCCTTCCTTCTCGGTACTTAAATCAAATCTTCAGGGCATGCTGTTGCCCAGGCTCGGCAGTAAAGGGCAAACACAGACAAGGGCATTGCCTGCTTGCGATTTTAGGGCCTTAAGGGTATTGGGCTAAAAACCCTGTTCTAGTGAAACCTATAAGGTAATATTGCATTCAAGTGCCTCACCCAGAACCCCATACAGCCAATCTCCATGGTCACACCCAGATGTAGACAACCCAGACACTCACATAGCATTCGCAACATACATAGACCCAACCTCACATACATCCACTAACTAACATACACCCTCAAGCTACAAGACACATATTCCAACTCATGCTCACTAATGCTTGTTTTGCGGTACTCTATGCAGCAGACATCACAGGCTCACAAGTTTAGTGCCCTCTTCTTCGTAGAAAAGTGGTTCTCTCCCACAACGTCTCACATCTTAGACATCCTTCTTCCCACAGACTGCAGTATCCACATAAGATGGGAGGATGCCTCACTGTCATCCATAGGTCTGCCTGGTCCTGCACACTAGGCAAGCAAGTAGCAATCAAATTCATGGTGCTGCTGACATGTCTTTTCCCTCTCTCTCGAACTCAGACTTCCAAATTCCATCTCATCTACAAGCTTCTCGGACAGTACAATGACTCCATTGCTGAATTCTCAGATCCCCTCAGCACCTTGTCCATCCAACATGCCCACACCACCTTCTTTGGTGACTTCAACCTGCACAACAATGCAAGCTAAAAAAAAAAACAAGGGACACCTTCTTCTATCTCATTGATACACTCAGTGTGGTAAGGATGTCACACAACAAACACATTCCAAAGGCCAAATTCTTAATCTTGTCTTCTTGTTATCACCAACGTTCCAATGAAAACAACCCGGTCCCTTGAACTGGACTGACCATTTTGTCATGCCTATCTCCCTTCTCAGCTTCCTACCAACAAACCACAGTCAACACAAAAGAGAAGACGAAAACTTCAGATCCTTTAAAGACCCCTCCATAGACAATCTAATCATTGAACTAAACTCTAACCCCATCAACTGCACATCCATTGCAAACACCCTCTTAAACAACTTCAACAATTATTTGGAAAGCTATATGAACATCGATGACCCCAAGTACAACACGCAAGTGCAAGCCAAAACCATCAGCACGCTGGTATTCTTAAGATCACTCTGACAGTAAATGATCCATTCCCAGACAGGAAAGAAGATGGATGAAGAATAGGACCTATTGATAATGAAGAACCTCCGTGGAACATACAGACAGCTCATCACATTAGTCAAAGCACAGTACTATACAATCAACAAAGCCACCAACAGAAGCAGAACACTGTTCAAGACAATCAAGCACTGCATAAATCCTCTGATGGATCCATCTTTTCCCCATTCCACAGAAAAGTGTAATGCCATCAACCTCTTCTTCATTAATCAAATACAGAAGGTCCAACAGCACATGGACAGTCCAAAGCCTGCTTTTATCTCTCATACCCACCCCTTCACATAGAATCCTGCATTGGCCACCTTCAAAGCCCTATCTTTTCCAGATCTGGCTGACATACTGAACTCCCTAAAAGCCACTTCTTAGAAAGATGATGTCTTCATCATAGTTTTCTCTGGGAATTCTCACTTACCCCTATTTACCATTGTCTATGCCTCCCTCGCTCAATGCATCTTCCTACAGGCTCTCAAAACTGACCAAATCCTACTACTCCTAAAGAAACCTACATTAGACTCTAATGACCTCACCAACTACTGGCCCATCACTCACCCAGCATTCATTGGCATGATCACTGAAAAAGCAGCAAGATCACATGACAGCTAACCATCTCCTGCACGACTACCAGTCTGGCTTCAGATTATTGTGCAGCACGGAGATCGCCACATTACACATTGTAGACAATGCCCTCTTGACCACAGATGAAGATGACCCTGCTTTCAGCTCAGCCCTGACTCCAGACAATTAGTAGGGGGTAAATCAGCCCTTTGTGTGAGGACAGGACACAAGCTATACAAATGTTAAGTGTGAACCACCTCGCCCTCTCCCTGCCCAGGAAGACTATAAGTATGCAGATGAATGCAGAAGTATCCCCTGTCACACTCATTCCTTCCTGTGTGGTGGCTGTCTAGAAAGTATGCACAAAGTGTAGCTGTCATCCAGTTCAGACGTGTATTGGAGTCAGACTGCGAAGCACAAAGAGTCATAAGCACAGAGAAATGTCCACTTTCTATGAGTGGCATTTCTAAAATAGTAATGTCAAATACAAGTACACCAGTAAGTAGGATTTAGCACCACTACTCTAAAAATATCAAACATGGCAACGCCACTCCTTTCAGATCGTGAATTACCACTTAAAAGTATATAAGGGAATTCCCAATGCTAGCCTATGACAGGAGTAGGCCTCACAGCAGTGAAAAACAAAACAGGCTGTTTGTCACTACCAGGGCATGCCACTCATGAAGGCACATGTCCTACCTTTTACTTACATAGCACCCAGTGGGCCTGCCTTAGGGGTGACCTATGTGTAATAAAAAGGGAGTTCAAGGCCTGGGAAGCAGTTTTAAAAGCCAAGTCAAGGTGGCAGTAAACTGTGCACGCAGGCTCTGCAGTGGCAGGCCTGACATAGGTTTGAAAGACTACTTCTGTGGGTGGCACAAGCAGTGCTGCAGGCCCACTAGTAGTATTTATTTTATAGTTCCTGGGTATATCGTATACCACTTTACAAGGGACTTACAAGTAAATCAAATATGCCAAACAGGTGTAATCCAATCATAGCCTGTTTAGGGGAGAGAGCACGTGCACTTTAGCACTGGTTAGCAGTGGAAAAGTGCCCAGAGTTCTAAAGCCAACAAAAAGAAGGTCAGAAAAATAGGCGGAGGAAGGCAAAACATTTTGGGATAACCCTGTAGAAAGGGCCAGGTCCAACAACCCGGATGGATCAAAGTATCTATAATCATGTCCAGGAGAGTAACAAGTATTTTAGCCAGGATTTTGGCCTCTTTATTTATACAGGAAATTAGATGGTAAGTATCTTATTCCTCTGCTGGGCCCTTGGGTCTCAAGATATTTACAATGTGAGCTAGGCAAAGATTTGATCGGAACCTTCCCAGGCTCATAGCTTCTTCAAACATTACCAATATAGGTTATTGGTACTGTGAAGCCTGACATTTACAAAATTTGATTGGGAAGTCGTTGGGGTCAGGTGACTTACTCAACAACGTCTGTGTGATCACCTGCACTATCTCCTATACTGTTGTGGGTTCATCAATTATCTCAACGTCAGAGTCTCTCAGTTCTCACGGAGAACTGGTAGGCTTGCAAGCTCTTTGTCTCCCTCAAGGGACGTCTCCCACATGGGGATCCATAATACCTGGGAAACTCATGTGTTATATCTTCAGGGAGTGAATAAAGATCCTCTCCATCCCCCTTTAAGTGGTAAATGTGGCGTAGGTTTGTTATCTTTGCGCCACCCAACGGGAAAGTTTGCCTGTCTTATCCCCCTATTCATATAGTCTGCTCTGAACTGTCATCTATGTTTTACAAGATGTGTTTTTACTTGTTTGTTCAAGCTGTGTTTTCACTAGATTGAGTTTGTGGAGCATAGTGTCGAATGTGCGAGATCGGTATTCCGACTCAGTGCCATCACAAATCCTTCCATTCAATGGATTTCCTCCAACCTCTTTTTTCTGGTGGGATTTTAAGCTCTTTATCTGCCCTTCATGACTGCCTTATAATTTTATAAGCCCCCCATAACACCTGAAAGAAAATATACTGAACCTTGGTTGGTGTCAAAGTATCAGGTAATGCTGTCCACCAGTACCTCTTATACATTTTGCTTCTGGTGGTACCAGGGAGTGAGTTTCAACATGTGTCCATGTGTTTGGGGGATACCATGAAAGAGGAGTTTGTTCTATCAGGTGTGGTCTGACAAACCTCTAGCATGCATCAACATTGATACCATGAGCTTTAAATGTGGGTGTGAGAAAGTAGTCTATGCCGTAAAATGATCTATGCTTTCCCAAGAAGAAGGTGTAGCCTCCTAACTCGGGATTGCAAAAACTCCATATGTCATTCAGACTCATGGAATTGATCAAATCCGTCAGTGTAGAGGAGATTGTAGGGTTGTCACCAGTGGCTGGCCCAATCGTTTTCTCCTATATTCTACTAAACCATTGAAATTTCCTCCTACGATCATTAGGCCATACAGGGTTTCTATGACAAAGGAACAAATTTGGGACATAAATGTTTCTGAGAAGGGGGAGGGGTGTAAATCGAACAAATCATAAATGTTGGTGATAGTGCCAGACATCATTGAGTATCATCCCTCCAGGTCTGTGATACCACCAGGGGGAGTTGTTTGCGTATCATCATAGCGAACCCACGGGATCCCCTTCCAAATCCCGAGTGTGTGATAGTATTAAACCCATATTTATTGAAACAGTGACAATAATCGCTCAACACATAGGTCTTCTGTAATAGGAGCATATCTGCTCATACCGTTTGGCAGTTCCTCACACTGTACCTCTTTTAAAATTGTTAAATAATCCATTTGCATTCCACGAAATGCAGTTCATCATGGGCTGTAACTTCTCTTGCATCAGACTATTTAACATATAGCGTAGACTCAAGAATATCTAGAAACGTAAGTGCTTGCTTTGGGCCTGAAAAACCAAACCACAAGAGTACAGTAACTTTAACAAAAATTCCCTCACCCTCCCCATACTTCTTAACCTGAACGATTTGAAGAAAGTGAACAGCTTAACACCGTCCCAAAGTAGTGAGAGGAATATGGTTAGGTATTTCCCCCAAAGAACCCACCATAATCTATACCCTCCCTCCAAACCCTTGTGAACTGTTTAAACAATAAGTGTCTTCTGAGGATTACTGAGAGCATACAAAGAAAAACAAAAAAGAGAGAAAAACACTTAAGCACTCCGAAAAAGAGGGAGGATCATGGAGATCGATCCACTCCAAGCCCATCGCATGTCAAAGATTGTGTGTAGGGCTAATGATCGCCTCCCTAATGGGATCTACATTTGCTTGCTGTCCCAAGAGTAATCTCATTGTATCTGCCTGATCAATAAAGCTGTCGCCATCATGTTTGCGAATCTACATCTCATCATTGACTTCACCCTCCTCCAGCGACTGTGGTGTGGAGAGTTCTTCCCATCAAGCTCGCTCACCAGGGAAGCCGGGCAAATGGCTATGGAGAACCACGCCTCCGGGTAGCCACAGGTGACCCACGACCCCACCCCCAGCAATGGCGGCACGTACCTGGCTGGCTGATTCAGCGTGCTGCTTCTGGTGAAGGGGACGCAGGCGATTTGTGCGAGGTGCGGCGCATGGAGAGTGCCGAGGATCGGGACGTTTTCGTGCGAGGAGGGAGCGGCTCGTAGAGACTTTCCAGTGGCTTTGTGGCAACGGTGAGGATTTCGCGTGCCTAGCCTGTGTGGCGCAGTCGGCGTGATCGGCTCGGGGCGTGGCCTCTCGGGGGTGCTTTGAATCGGGCCAGCTCTCCCCTGGTGGTAGTCCTCGTGAAAGCTGACATACGTTGTCGTGATGATAAAAACGGAACTCAAGAGATGGGAGAGGAGGTGAGGAGGAATTGGGAGGAAGTTTGGGCTCAAGTGAGCTTAATTACAATATAGAGACTGACTTGGAAAAAAAAAAAAAAGGACACGGAGGAGGAGCAGAAATTAAAAGATTCATCATTTATTGAAAAATAAAGAAAGAGGGGAGAAAAATGGGTAAACCCCAGAAGGATGGAAATATTGTCAGCAAATCTAGTAAAACAGATGTTGCGGCTTGCCTCAAAGCGAAAACACGCCAAGCTTTGGCGAAGAAAGCTGCACTTCAGGCTATCAAGGATAAGGATAAGGAAAATAACTCCACCTCCCCTGGTCTTGACATCACCCTTGAGAGTTCAGAAGACGAGCTCCCCCCCACCTCCGCCTTTCCACAAAGTGAGGGGCAGCCTGAATTAGTGGAATTAGTGGCTGACCAGGCGAGTGCCACAACGGAGCGGACAGAAGCTGTTGTTGTATCAACTAGCCCAGCTCAAGACGGCCTGAAGAAAGGTATAAAAGAAATGAAGGAATTTTCTTTGTTTACAAAGAGAACCATTCCACAACCTTCACAATCTCCACACCTACAATCCTCCTCATTAATCTTGGGTACAGCTTTAAAACCATCCAACGCCTCATCGCTGGAGACAGGACTGGTCTCACCAGGATCGCCAGCTCCCAGAGACCAGGTAGCAATGCAACAAAATCCTGAAACTGATCACTTAGGAATCCAGCAGAAACAGCAGGATCGGACTCAAGTACAAGTTTTGGCAGCGCCCTTCATGTTTTCAACCTCCTTGAGCGCAGCGGAAAAGACTATGCCCAGGCTAAATCCCTCTCAGGCTCAAGATTCAGCAGATAAAGGTAGCAAGAGTATGATTGAAACTTTTGTGGACCTGATGTCACCACAGCCTCATTTACAGTCCCAACTTCAATTAGGATCGCAAGAACAAGTACTGCCAGAAGCTGCATCGGCGCAGGCAGATCCCAAGGTGGGAAGTACGAGTATTGGCGTTGATGATCTGCTAAGTAGCTCTTGTCAAAATATTGAGACCAAGGGGGTTTATCAGTTAGACATCAGAGGTATGCTGAATTTAATTTTGGAAGAGATACGCGAAATGAAAAAAGTGCAGCAAATGGAAATCGCTGCCCTCCATTTGAGATTGGGGAAAATTGAAGAAGTGATGACTGGGTTTCTCGCTAGATTACAGGAGGCAGAAGCTAAAATTTTGGTATTGGAGGATCAAATGAAGGTGGTTACGGGAGAGGTAAAAGAGGCGGCGAAAAAGAAAAATTTCCTTGAGAACAAACTGGAGGAGCTTGAGAATCATTCTCGGAGGTCCAACCTCCGGATTGTCGGGGTTCCTGAAGGAATAGAAGGCTCCCAACCCCTCCAATGGGTGAACTCATTTATTAAACAGAATGTTCTGCCTGAGTTTGAGGGCGACCTCACCATTACAAGAGCTCACCGAGTTCCAGCACAACGTTTTCCTAACTCCACGATTCCAAGAACTATCTTGCTGAATTTTGCAGACTTCCGGATTAAGGAGAGAATCCTGACAAGAGCGATCCAGCAGAGACAGTTTTCTGTGAATGAGACTAATAAGTGTCGTATATTCTCTGACATGACTGCCGCTGCCGCGCGTAGGAGAAAAGAATTTGTTAAAATTCTTCATTTGTTTAAAGCTTATGGCGCTCAAGCATCAATTGCCCAGCAGTCGAAACTGAGAGTCTTAGTTAAAGGGAAGTTCTTTATGTTTTCGGATTTAGAAGAGGCACAGGCCTTATTAAAGGAGATCTCGGTAGGGTCTAGCACTTGAATATTCGCATATATACAGATTTACCAATTGTAATATTAAGGATGCCCTCCCTTTTTGGTACAAGTCGGGCAGGCTAGCCTTTGGAGTGGTCCTAAGATATTGTAGGGGATCCCCAGGCCAGCGGAGTCCATATTGACGTGTAGATAGAACCATTATATGGTGATAGGGGGGTGCGACGGTTTCAATCCTTTAAACAGGAGATGTGTTTACAGATGGGTAATTTTGAATTGTTTTTAAAAGTTCTGCTGACATTAGTTTATATTTAGATCTACCATATGGTAAGGGCAAAAGGTTTTATATTTTTATTTGTTGAATATTTAGTGCTTAAACTCTTAGATTGACTATATGGTGAAATAAGGGTTTTCTCCCTCTCAAGTATAAGCTGGGCTGGCTAGCCAACTGATCAGCTGGTAAAATATTGTTGGGGGATTGGGATTAGTGGGGTCACTCAGGGTGTAATCCCAGGACACCCATGAGGGCAGTTGGGAGGGGTGAAATGTGGGCAGCGTGGTTGGTAGAGGGGTTTCCACATTTCGAGGGGTGGGTATTTCTCCTTTTTTTTGGGGTGGGAAGGGGGGGTTTCACAGCAGAAAAAAGAGCACGAGCAGAAGGTTCAGAAGGTTCAGAAAATACACAAGGAAGAGTTAATTATGGAAACCAGTAAATGTAAGATCCTATCAGTTAATGCCAATGGTATATTAAATAAAAAGAAGTATGGTGCTCTTATTAGATGGCTATCTTCACTAAATCCCCAAGTTTTGTTTCTGCAGGAGACACATTTGAAATCTAATTCTCCTAAACTTTTTATACCCAAGGTTTTTTCTAAAGTTTTTTTGCATCTTCAGGTCTTGCGGTTAGAGGAGTAGCTATCTACTTTTCGAGTAAACTACCCTGGGAATTTTTGCAAGTACATCGGGATATACATGGGAGGTGGCTATGGGTAGTAGCTAAGTTACAGGGAAAAACGTTAAATTTTATAAATTACTATGGCCCTGTCTCAGATGATATTGTACCCTTGGTTCAAATTAATGATTTATTGATAGGATCTCCTGGGCAGGTGATATTTGGTGGGGACTTTAACTGCATACAGGATGTAAGGAAAGATACCTCGAATAAAAATAAAAAACATTTAAAACCAAATACAAAAAAAATAGTGGGAGCCATTATACAAGAATATCAATTGGTGGATCCATGGCGGGAAATCAATCTAGATAAGGAATTCTACACTTGCTATTCGCACCGTTTTCGGACGGCGTCTCGAATAGATTTTTTTCTTACCTTCAGATTCAAGATGCTGGCATAGGCTCTAACCCTTTTTCAGATCATGCTTATGTCGGGATAGAAATGGTGCTTGAGGGAGGAAGTAGGGAACGTTCCAGGTGGCAGCTGGATCGTCTCCTTTTACAAAATGAGGATTGGGTTCAGAGGTTTAGAGAGTGGATTCGGGAATATTTTCAGATTAATGAGAATACGGCAGCCCCCTTCTCGGTGTGGGGGGGGGTTTAAGGCAGCAGCCCGTGGACAGATAATAGCCTTTACGGCTGCCCAGTCTAATACCAGGAGGATTAAGATAGCTCAATTGCAAACTGAAGTGGATCGGGAATATGCTTTCCAACTCCAGCTTCTCCCAAACCAATATGAGCAGGCAAGATCAGCGCTGAGGGATTTTTTTACTTTAGAAGAAGTTTGCAACTCACAAATATTCCAACCGAGGGTCTATGAAGAAAGCCAGCTAATCGGTAAATTCTTGGCAAATTCTACTAGGAAAAAGCAAGAATCAGCTATAATATCTAAAATTCTAGACCCTCGGACCGGTCAAGAAGTAGTGAATGGTAGTGATATTTCACAGACTTTCGTTGACCATTTTCGTCAGTTGTATTCTACTGAATATTTAGTGGAGGAGGAGCTAATTCAGGAATATTTTTTAAATATGAATGTTCCTAAACTTTCAGATAATCGGATTGGCGAATTGGGAATGGAAGTGGAAGCAACCGAAATTTTAGTAGCTATTAAATCAACAGCCGGGGCAAAAGCTTGTGGGCAGGACGGCTTCCCTATTGAGTTTTATAAAGTTTTTTTAAAGGAACTCACTACCCCCTTGAGAAATTTATTTAAGTTTGTTAAAAAGGGTGGTGCGGTTCCTGTAGCTTTTAAAGAAGCAATAATTGTTTCTTTTGTTATAAAAGATAAAAACCCAGAAGATGTGAATTCATATAGGCCCATTAGCCTTTTGAACTCCGATTATAAAATCTTGATGAAGGTATGGGCAGAACGTTTTTTACTTGCCGCTCAAGAGATAATCCATAGAGATCAAACTGGCTTCATAGCAGGTAGATCAATGGCGGCTAATACCCAGTTTTTAATACACGCACTGGATTACTTTAATACAAACTTCATCCCGGCAAGTATTGTAATGGTTGATGCGGAGAAAGCCTTTGACCTCGTGAACTGGAGAACCCTATTTGTCACCTTGGGTCGGTTTGGGTTTCCTGCACAGGTGGTTAATATGCTACGGAATATTTACCAGGGAGCCACAGCCCAGGTTATAATAAACTCAAATCATGCAGGAACCATAAAAATAAACCGCGGAACCAGGCAGGGCTGTCCGCTTTCACCATTACTTTTTACCTTTTATATAGAGCCTTTGGTTTTAAAGATACGAAATAATGTTGCTATCCAACCACCGATCCCTGGCATGGCTAAGCTCAAACTCTTTGCAGATGACATTATTTTATACTTGACCCCCGATAGAGAGAACCTCGAAATAGTTTTGAGGGAATTTTTAGAGTTTGAACAAATAGGCGGATATAAAATAAATGCCAATAAAACCGAGGTTCTTGCTCTTAATGCTGATCTGAATTCTTTTCCACCTTGCCTGAAGATGCAAGCAACAAAAACTGACCCTATAAGATATCTTGGGATATATGTATCTAATCAGTATCATCAGTTATTTGAATTAAATTATTTAAGAATGAAGGGTAAGATTAAGAAGCTGTTGGAACAATGGACACTACTCCCCCTATCGATAGTGGGCAGAGTTTCATTGATTAAAATGTCCATACTTCCGTTGCTTATTTTTTTGTTTACTAATGTCCCGATTAAAATAAACCAGTCATACTTTAAGGAAATTGATACCCTTCTTAGGGAATTCATTTGGTGTAAGAAAGTTTCAAGGGTTAAATTGAATGTGGTACAATTACCAATAGTACAAGGGGGTTTGCGTTGCCTCATTTGAGAACTCACTATGAGGCCGCTTTTTTAGATTTAGTGGCTGGCTTGATGGGATCTAACTCTACCAGAGACAGCTTTTTTTAGATAAAATGACACAAGAAATTGGATCACTAACTCGAGTGTTTTTAAAAACTTCCAAATTTCCCAAAAAAACACGTTATAAGACTTTAAAAGATTATTTTTTAGACTTCAGTCCTTTTTTAAAAAACGGGCTCGTCGGGTTTCCAGTATCTAAAACTAAGAGAATGTACTAGTCTCGGTCTCCAGTTGCAATCAAGGCATATAAATATTTGGGAAGGCTGTGGACTTTCTGAGCTAAGGCATTTTATAGTTCAAAATAGGCCGATTTCCTGGCAAGAGGTAATGGCAAGGGCGGAGACCCATCGGAAGCCGACCTTTTTTGAATATTTACGTGTCGTTCACTTGTTAAAAAACACCAGTGGTATTTTGGATACCCCTAACCAATTTGTGGCGGCCCTTTATGGGGCTAATGTTAAAGGGGTGGGAAACTGGTATAGGCTGCTACATAAGCAGGGACAAGCTCCTGTGATAGAAAATCATTTGGATAAAATAATTCGGGAGACCGGATGTAGGCTGGCTGGGAAGGAGTGGGAGTCCATCTGCTATTTAGGAAGTAAATCACTGCGTGCTGCAAATTTCAAAAGGATGGCCTTCCTATCAAGATGGCTTTCTTATTTAACTCCGGCCGCCTTAAAAAAAAAGATTTCCTGGAGTTGAAAATAAGTGCTTTCGTTGCCAGACAGATGGGGAAGGCGGGTGGCATCATACTTTTTTGCATGTTCAGGACTTAGGTTTTTTGGGAGGCAGTTTTTCGGACATTAAGCAAGCAATCGGAAAGAGTATTTTGCTTGAGGCCGAAGCTGCTTTGTTTGGAATCTGCAGAGATGAAACGATGCTATCCGAACCCGAAAAAGCCTTTGTATTTATTTCTTGCATGGTGGCTCGTTCCCTAATTTTGCAAAATTGGAAATCTAGGGAAGCTCCCTCTCACTTGAAATGGCTCAATAAAATGAAAAGAACCCGAAAATTCGAGGAAGCCTATGCTAGGAGGGTAGGAGTTACTAAAAAATGTGAAAAAAAGTGGAAGTTTTTTAATGACCTAGAAAAGTGTAAAGAGAATTCACAACACTAGGGTTGGTAAATCAATGAAGCAGCTTTTATTAGAATGCATTAGCACTTTTTTCTTATTGCACTTTTGCACTTTGTAGCACTAGCACTTTCATAGTATTTTATCTTATAGAACGATGTATTTTGTATTTTTACCAATAATGTAAGGAGCCGCTATAGCCTAAAGTTCTCGTTTTTTTATAAAATGTTGTAATCATGATGGCTTTAGGCGACAAGATGGCATTAGTACTGTATTGGCATTGCACTTTAGCTCTTCTTCTCTTATTGCTGCTACGTCGTAAGATATATTTGTACTTTGCTTTGTGAATAATTATATGACTAGCTGCTTTAGTTTATTGAGAGGCTGTCTTTTTGATATTTTGTAGAAACTGGTTTTAATAATAATAATGATTTTAAGTATGCTTTGTGCTTTGTGAACCTAATGCTCTGCTCAATAAAAAATAAAAAAAATAAAAAAAGCTCGCTCACCAGATTTAGGGGTGTTTTAGGGTCTTTCTGTGCAGAGACTCCTTCAGAGTAAGAACCCGGAGGAGGCAGTGATCTAGACAGCCCTCTCTTTGTTGATATGTTCCTGCCTCGTCTGGCCCTAAGGCGCTCCCTGGGGCTAGCACTGGATGGTCTCTGCCAATTATCTTGCAGCTCTCAAGTCCATCCAGGTTTTTTGGTCAGGTGGTATATCAACCTATAGCAAATGTCGATCATTCTGAGGTTGCAAATAGATTCTGCAAAGTCTTCACATAGCTGCTGGACATGCCTGGTAAAGTCAGGAAATCTGGTGTGAGTCATAGTGTATGGACTGTGGCATACTGGCCGCTGCTAACAATGTATCCCTATCTCGGTAGTACAGAATCCGGGCAATTACTGATCCCGGCAGGGCACCAGGCAGAGGTCTATGGATGAGCCCTTAGTGCTCTCTTTCTCTGATGAAGCACTGTTACGGCTTTCCTTCAGAAACCCACTCTCTTACACATTTCTCGAGAAAGGTAGGGAGATCTCCCATCCCATTACATTTCAGGAACCCCAAAAATCAAACATTATTTCTTCTTGCGTGGTCTTCCTCATCCTCAGTTCTAAGTTCCAGAGAAGCCTCACTACAGGAAAGTTGAATTTCCTTTTTCTTCCTTTAAGTGTGGTGTCTGTTTCTGATATTTTCTTTTCAGTCTCTGTGATACGCTTAATGTCTTGTCCCAAACCTTGTCGTAGAAGTGAAACATCTGATCGGATCTCTCTGATTTTGGATTCAAACAAGTCTTGGATGATTATATGGCCGGCAAAATCACTCTGTTGATTGTGTCATGTCTGGACTGTCTTCCAAGGGGACAGCCGCTTCCCTCTGACATATCCCTATCTGTGCCCCAAAATGGGGAATTCCTTGGCTTTAACTATAGCATTAAGGTTTATGGCCAAGGCTGAGGCGCAGGGACCTAGTTTAGCACTTGTCTTGAGAAATTGGTCAAATTGCTAAAGGCTGAATCTATGGAAAATATATATCTCTGCATTAAATCAGCCAGCCTTCGGGATGTACTCTCTCAGCAGGTTATATCCAGGGTGGCATGAGCGGTTTCTCACCAGGAACATGTATTAAATTTATAGTATGACAAAACAGGAAGGTGAACTAAGTGAATGAGTCCATCTGCTCTATGCCTCCCTTAAACCTAGCTCCAGTATTCAATCTCTGATAGTATCACACTTTGCCTGTTACTTGGTGCTTCATTATTCAGTACATGCAGCTTTCTTGAAGGTCTCCGTTCCACCCTGCCTCATTTCAGGAGACTGGGCGAGCACCTGAGAAAGCCCAATCTTATGGTGCACAAGAGGTTGGGGGGAGATGGGCCCTGTGGTTGGCTGATCAGGTCAGGCTCAGCTGCACTCTCCTCCTCATGAGAACATACGGTGGCCCCCGCCTGCAGGGGCTAAGAATCTTCACTTCTACCTTTTGTCTCAGAATGCATGGGTCCAGACGTCCTCAAACTGATGCCCTTCTCGTTTCCAGAACCTGGAAACTCACTCAGCCTTGGTCATCGGAGCTAATTTGCACAACTGCCAGGGCTGACCGATTCTCAATACCACACTGGGTCCCATCCAGGCCTTCCCACAACGGGCGTCAAACTCAGTAGCACATGGCATCACCTTGGCCACCCAGGCCCAGTCCAACAGCTATGCCTCACAGTCCCGTACAGTGCCTGCCACCAGAGCTCCTCACTAACCTCTCCTGGAACCCCTCAGTCCTGCACCACACTGCTCTGCTCCAGGCACACCCAGGGTTCTTTTCACCAGATGCCAAGAGCCCATCTGGGATTCCTTTCACTGGGTTTCTTCTACCAGGCAAGAAGCCCTGCCCTTAGCTGCCCAGGCTTAGTCCAGCAGGCTTACCATAGCCAGCTCCTGCACACCGGCGAGGCTCTTGACACCCAGGGCATCCTTACTGGGTCTGCAACCCTCCCCCCCGTGAATGCGAGTCATCCCACAGTTCAACCTACTGCTCTGTAGCCTCCTTCCATGCAGCATTATGCAGGATTATTTGGGCTGGAAGGAGAGCTCTAGGAGATTGCGTCTGCCATTTTAGCATGCTTAGCCACACATGAGTATTTTTGGTAGGGCCACCATCTTCATCACATTCCACTTGCGATTTGCCTACAATTAAGTTTTTCTAAACGTACTCTCAATGGACTTAGGGGCCGATTCCGATCTCGGTCGGAGGCGTACCCAACACCATTCGGTCGGGAAAAAAGCCATGCGAAAGCCTGTTTCCCGACCGATCCGTACAGCACACCGAACGAGTAAGTACGATGCGCACAACAGCACAGAATCCGGCCGAGTCGTACTCACCCAATCCAGGTCCTGTTCTCCGACCGAGGCGAATCCGGAAACGCTGAATCGAGTCGCACGGAAGGGAAAATGCAGCTCCGTCCGGCCGAACGAGTACGATGCGCTTTCCGTACGCGCCGAACCCGTCGCTACGCACGGCACGTCAAAGCATCCGGGAGAGGCGCACATAAGCTCCGATTCGCGCCACAACACGATCCACGGCTCCGAGACGAACACGGCAGCGACGAGGACGAGGCGAAGCGACGAGGACGAGGCGAAGCGACGAGGACGACGCGAAGCAACGAGAAGGACGAACGACACGAACCAACCATGAATCCCTTCGTCCCGATCATACCAATATTCTACATTTACTACCGGAACAGGCACGGACGCGTACAGCGCAGAAGGTAAGCCAGACACCAACCACAAAACACATACAACACGTACACGACACATCACACACACACAGAGGGATGCAGAATATACTTACACCAGCAACAGCAGCACCATAGGGGCGGGATGCCCATCACCAATGCCACATATGCACACAGGGGCCTGAATGCGCACCACCACCCCTACCCAGGGGGCTGGATGCCTACCACTACTACCACACTCACCCAGGGGGCTGGATGCCTACCACCACCCTTAGCCAGGGGGGCAGGATGCCTACCACTACTACCACCCTTACCCAGGGGGGCAGGATGCCTACCACTACTACCACCCTCACCCAGGGGGGCTGGATGCCTACCACTACTACCACCGTTAGCCAGGGGGGCAGGATGCCTACCACTACTACCACCCTTAGCCAGGGGGCTGGATGCCTACCACTACTACCACCCTCACCCAGGGGGGCTGGATGCCTACCACTACTACCACCCTCACCCAGGGGGCAGGATGCCTACCACTACTACCACCCTCACCCAGGGGGCTGGATGCCTACCACTACTACCACCCTCACCCAGGGGGGCTGGATGCCTACCACTACTACCACCCTTAGCCAGGGGGCTGGATGCCTACCACTACTACCACCCTCACCCAGGGGGGCTGGATGCCTACCACTACTACCACCCTCACCCAGGGGGGCTGGATGCCTACCACTACTACCACCCTTACCCAGGGGGGCTGGATGCCTACCACTACTACCACCCTCACCCAAGGGGCTGGATGCCTACCACTACTACCACCCTCACCCAGGGGGCTGGATGCCTACCACTACTACCACCCTCACCCAGGGGGGCTGGATGCCTACCACTACTACCACCCTTAGCCAGGGGGGCAGGATGCCTACCACCACTACCACCCTCACCCAGGGGGCAGGATGCCTACCACTACTACCACCCTTACCCAGGGGGGCAGGATGCCTACCACTACTACCACCCTCACCCAGGGGGCTGGATGCCTACCACTACTACCACCCTCACCCAGGGGGCTGGATGCCTACCACTACTACCATCCTTAGCCAGGGGGCTGGATGCCTACCACTACTACCACCCTCACCCAGGGGGGCTGGATGCCTACCACTACTACCACCCTTAGCCAGGGGGCAGGATGCCTACCACCACTACCACCCTCGCCCAGGGGGGCAGGATGCCTACCACTACTACCACCCTCACCCAGGGGGGCTGGATGCCTACCACTACTACCACCCTTAGCCAGGGGGGCTGGATGCCTACCACTACTACCACCCTTAGCCAGGGGGGCTGGATGCCTACCACTACTACCACCCTCACCCAGGGGGGCTGGATGCCTACCACTACTACCACCCTCACCCAGGGGGGCTGGATGCCTACCACTACTACCACCCTTACCCAGGGGGCTGGATGCCTACCACTACTACCACCCTCACCCAGGGGGGCTGGATGCCTACCACTACTACCACCCTTAGCCAGGGGGCAGGATGCCTACCACCACTACCACCCTCACCCAGGGGGGCAGGATGCCTACCACTACTACCACCCTCACCCAGGGGGGCAGGATGCCTACCACTACTACCACCCTCACCCAGGGGGGCTGGATGCTTACCACTACTACCACCCTCACCCAGGGGGGGCTGGATGCCTACCACTACTACCACCCTCACCCAGGGGGGGCAGGATGCCTACCACTACTACCACCCCCACTCATAGGATGGACAATGCATGACACAACCAGCACACCACAACCTAGGGAATGCAAGAAGAAGACATCCCCCAACACCATGACAAGCGTGTGTAGACTGTGTCAAATGCCTACAACACCGAACATGACTTTGAACATACAATGTGACCCCCTAGCACATGTGCCACACATATATGTGTGTGGCACCCACAATGCAAGCAGGCCATGACCATTGTGGCAATGGGGTCCAAACCCCCATCATCACAGTGACCAAAATGTAAGTGTGGGGTCCATAGCTGAAGCACACTTTGAACAATGTGGCAATGGGGTCCAAACCCCCATCATCACAGTGACCAAAATGTAAGTGTGGGGTCCATAGCTGAAGCACACTTTGAACAATGTGGCAATGGGGTCCAAACCCCCATCATCACAGTGACCAAAAGGTAAGTGTGGGGTCCATAGCTGCAGCACATTTTGAACATTGTGGCAATGGGGTCCAAACCCCCATCATCACAGTGACCAAAAGGTAAGTGTGGGGTCCATAGCTGAAGCACATTTTGAACATTGTGGCAATGGGGTCCAAACCCCCATCATCACAGTGACCAAAAGGTAAGTGTGGGGTCCATAGCTGAAGCACATTTTGAACATTGTGGCAATGGGGTCCAAACCCCCATCATCACAGTGACCAAAATGTAAGTGTGGGGTCCATAACTGAAGCACATTTAGAACATTGTGGCAATGGGGTCCAAACCCCCATCATCACAGTGACCAAAATGTAAGTGTGGGGTCCATAGCTGAAGCACATTTCGAACATTGTGGCAATGGGGTCCAAACCCCCATCATCACAGTGACCAAAAGGTAAGTGTTGACAAAGAAAGAGGTGCAACTGCCAAACTGCATGGATGATTCCTGGTCACAGAACAACAAACACATCAGTGGCAAAGTAGTGTATGTGTCCCATTGCAACATAAATTGGGGGAGCCAAATCCTGCAGTGCAAATAAGACATAACTTTGGCCATGTGCAGACAAACAACACCCATGGGGGCTGACACCGTCAACAATCATCAATGACACAATGACAGAAGTGACCATCAGAATGCAGACCCACATATTTGCACCAATGGGCACACACATGCAGATACCCTGTGGAGACTGCAGATGTGAGGTGAACAGATACCATACCATGGCAGCAATGGGACACACAAACCATGATCATTGTGCTGACCGATGACCTAGGAGTCCCAGGGACAGCAGGGGAAAGCCACCAAACTACATACAGCCAATGGCACACCCAAGATATGCCAATGCAGTGGTGAAGATGCACAAACACAAACAGGCAGACCCACCCTGCACATCATACACAACAGGTGAGGGTGGGGGGTGCCAGTGTCCCCAGGCAACCACACAACACATGAGGAGACCTGAATACCAATCATACAGATGTGCATACAGTGCCACACAAAGGTAACTCATGGATCCAAATTCCCTATGTGGGCAAGCAGGCATTGTCAGATGAGAGGGAGCACAAATCACACATGTCACACAGGCACGTAGGGACAGCAACTGACACAGCAAGACACAGACACACCACAGCACCACCCCCAGGGCCCCCACAATGTGGTGACCCTGGGCTGCATTACAATCCCACTGTGATGACAAAGCTAAATGTTGTTCACACTGTGAACCACAGTCATGTGTACTGAGCAACTAACTACCATCACACCTACTCAAGCACAAATCAAACAGCATGGCCAGTAAGCAAGGCCAACATGGAGGCAGGGGCCTAGCCGGGCAACAACTCTCATCTGCACACACTCAACACCACACCCCTCGACCTCCAACAATGTGCAGCAGTGAAGCACACATGCACTGGTGACATTGCACATGCACCCATGACTATTCCAGGGTGGTGGGTGGGAACCAAGGTGCAGAAACACATCACACATGGACACTCAACAAGACTCCTGAATGTCTGACACACTGCACACTACGCCGTACATGGACATGACGGCAATACCACACCAACCAATGGGATCACAGCCACAGTCACACACCAATGAAGAAGCCAAGGTCACCCACAAAGAACACACATAGACAACAACCAACATTGCAGCCCGGACCCTGAGGAGTGCCAGCAGTCACACACACAACGTGTCACAATCACTGAAAGATAACACAAACTGGAAATCACATGACAGGGGCAAACAACAAGTGCCAAGGGGAAACCTGACTGTGACCCATCTGCGTCTGCACACAAACTCAGCCCAGACAGCAAGCACATCTATGGGTGACACCCTGATGACCAGTAATGTGCCATGCACCCACATCACAGAGAACCCAGGGAGAAGACTTTGGGGGAACATAGCTCAACTCAGCTAGCATCACAAACAGGTACAACACTAGGGATCACAGTATGCACAGCTAAACGGAAGTGAACACACAGACATGCACATACAACACACACCTTGGGCGCAGGCAATGTCACAGGAGTACACACTGCCATGAGGGGACTCCACTCCTGTGTGAGGAAAGCTGTGCCATATGTTGCCTCAGAAGGGCCCCACCATGTCAGCTGAGCACTTGGTCACACAATCAACAATTAGCACCAAATGAGGGCTCCCGTCACATCAGCCTGGTCATGGAAGTGCCAACGGAATCATCAGCACAGATCCAACACACTTGTATAGCAATGTTGCACTGACAACACAGATGAGTCCTTCCCCATTGATGCCCAAACCTGCATGTCCAGTGGAGATGGCCACACGGTCAGGGAAGTAGATGAATTGAAAAATGGCAGGCACAACAGATGTGCAGGGGTGGAAGCCACAGATGTGAAATTGCCAATCTAAGTAGGAAATCCCATTGCCAAATACTGAACACATGACACCCTCAGATGCTGCTATGGATGACATGGATACACCACAGGATAGGACACATTCCCCCTGGACCACATGGGTTCCTGCACAGTAACACTTCATTATCATGAGACCAAATATCACCATCACTGCAGCAAGGGCATGGTTAGCATCATCAACATCATGTACATCAGAAGCAAAAGCACTAGAGAACAGAAAGTTGCTTTATTCAGCATATGTGGCATTAAAAGTAGAACTCCGGTAGAACATAAACAAAGGCCAATGGCCAGTCCATCAACAAAGTCACAAGTGGGTGACAGTGGCAGATGCCACCCTACACATGCCTGCACAAAACCAGGGACAATCCACTAGGAGGGGCAACCGGGGAGTAGGCCAGGCACCGCAGTGACAGAATCAGGGCTCACCAGGAGGAAGCAGGGAAGGGGTGGTGGGTGCTGGAGAGCCACTGACAACTGCAGTGGAGGTGTCTGACATGGTGTGTGCCGGCACAACTGGGGGGCATGGCTCAGATGTTGTGGGTGCCGGCACGACTGCAGTGGACCCTGCAGATGGAGTGGACAGGTCCGCCACTGCAGTGCCCAAGTCAGACAGGGTGGTAGTGGACTCCACTGCAGTGCCTACCACCAGGGGAGGAGAATGGGGAACAGGCAAGGTGGGCTGGACTGAGGGGAGGACACCCTCACCACATCAGTGGCACAGACAAGCGCAGCGGGGGTGTGGTTCCGGGAGAGCAAGTGGCAGGGGAGAAGGCCAGAGCCTCTTGGGGATGGTATATCTGTGGGTGGGGGAACCTGGGGCAGGGTGTGGTGGGGGCACCTGTGGAGTGGGGGCCTGAGGGATGGAGGAAGGAGACCTGGTGCTTGAGCTGCAGGGCGGTGGCGGGGTCTTGCTCTTAGCACTCCGGGGGGACTTGCGTGTGGGGGCCTCAGTCTGTCTGCGCCTGGGGGAGGGTGTCCGGGGGCGAGGGGCTCTCTGCTCCGTGTGGGGGGCTTCCTCTTCCCCCTGGATGCTGGGGCAGCTGGATCGGAGGGGAAGAGGCCGAGGTCACTGAGGAAGAGGCGCTGGGTCTTTGGGGTTGCAGGTGAGGCAGGGGAGGGTGCTTTGGAGGGAGAGGCAACTGAGGACTGCGCAGTGCCCGTGGATGCGTGTGTGTGTACCAGGGCCCCATCCCCTGTGAGTCTGGTTTCAGTCCCCTGACTGTGCGTGCGTGTGCGTTTAGTTTGTGGCGTGTGTGTCTGTGTGCTGGACGTGTGTGTGCTGGTGTGTGCCTGTGCCGGTGTGTGTGTGCTTGGGACGGGTAAGGTGCTGGGGAGTGTGAATGGAGCAGAGGCAGGAGGGGTGAGGGACTGTCTGAGGAGGGACACTGCTGCCGTCAGGGAGGAGTCCATGGACCTGTTGCCCCTCTGTAGGTCAGACATGCCCGATGAGATGCCCTCCATGAACGACACCAGCTGAGTCAACAGTGCGGTGTGCGCATGGAGGACACTCAGCATGGCTGTCTGCCCTACATGGAGCTGGCGAAGGAGGTACACAGACTCCTCACTCAGGGCAGCAGGGGACACAGGGGCAGGGGTGCGGTGCCTGGCCCAAAGGAGACACGCTCCCGAACATGGGAGCCTCCACGGACCTGGGGAATGGGAGCCGATGGGAGGGCGGTGGTGGTGCTGGTAGTGGCGGGGACAGCAACACTAGCTGGGGTGTGGTGGCTGCTGACACCCGCCTCCACAAGGAGTCATCCTCCGAGTTGCTCTGGTCCTCAGCTGAGGTGGATGGTGCTGAGGACTCCTCGGTGTGGCTCCCCTCGCCCTCTGTGCCACTGGGTCCCTCCGACCACTCCTCGGCTGCTGACCCAGTCTGGCTCTCTGGCTCCTCCTGGTCCGTGGAGCTGTCCCCTTCCGTGGCCGTGGATGTATCTGCAAACAATGGGGAAACAGACAGACATCAGTCACCTGCACCAAACGCACACACCACTGTGAGCACAGCACATTACAGAGCAAGCCCTGGCATCATTAGTTGTACATTGCTAAAAGTGCCCTAACTGAACAGGAGAAGCCAATTGTCAGTCTGATGCCAAGCATGGCACTCACATCCCACATGGCCTTGCACCCATCTGTCTGGTGTCTGTTGTATTGCAACACCCCAGTGTGGACACATGCACCAAGTACACAGTAGTTGGACAGTGCAGAGGACACGGTGTGGCATGTGGACATGCACACATCACAGCTCTTGCCACTGAGTCAGTACAGGTTTCCGGATGAAAGGGATGCCCAGAGTCAAATTGGAAATGCATGTGATGCATACCAGCGACAGACACCATGATGCATCCATGTCCTGATAGCCATCGCCACAATGGTGTGCATGTAGCACATGTCACTCCCCTGCAGGACCACCAATAAGTTGACACATGCCATGGCAGAGGCATGACTGCTAAGTCATACATCACTGTCTCAGTGATGTATGACTTGGCAGCCAGACAACAACACTATGCACTGTGTCGCAATAGTAGGTCATGGGGAATGCAAGTCCTGGAGCTGCACAAGTGCACATGTACATCCCCCACACAACACATCATCTTAACCCTCATCTGTCCAGGTCATACCTATTGGACATATGGGAGACCTGTGACACTACCCTCTGAACCTGAGCCCCTCACAATTTGCTGTGAATGGGGAACAGCTGCCTGAACTTCACATTCGCATACCCCAGTCTGCACGCGCAGCTGATCAAACACCTATGTGACACACAAGTATCGTCTCCTATGGTCACATCTCCAGGGGCATGCTGAGCCCCTACCAAGAAACACCCCAGCAGTCGTGGCAACTAATCCACAGCACACTGACACAGAGGCAGACACCTGAGGGGTCAAATCACTGTGCACAATGTGTCAGCTGATACACGGGAGTGGGAGTACAGAGTGCATTGCATGGCCTGGAGTAGGCATGACTGTCCTGCTCCACATGAATGAGGGATGTGCCCTGGACAGTGGATAGCTGGCTATGTATGTGTGACACACGTAATCTGCACACTCCTGGGGCCCAAACATTGTTCCCACCTGCTGCATGGGCATGTGCCACATACCCCAGGCTCAGCTCAGCAAGTGGACCGCATATCAAAGCAACACGCAGATCACATGTCCAAACACAGGCGTTGTGTGAACAATGGACCCACCCATGATGCCCACAACAGAGTTAGGGAAACAGATGCTGTCCCCCACCTTTAGTGAAGCAAACTGCAAGGACACAGTCCCAAGTGACACAATTCCCTGAATGTAAGGGCCACACCTGGGTATCAGATGAGCAGTTGGCAGTGCACAATAGAGGGACATGGCTCCTGGACAACATGACTGCTGCACTGTGGCAGTTGAACCAGGCCAGAGGAGGGCACAAAGCATGTAATACAGAGTTCACAGTGCAGTCTTTGACTCACCCCCTCCTTGCTGCTGTCTGGCCTTCAGCTGCCCATCCAGGTCTGGAAACACCACCGCCAGGATCTGGAGCATGTGGGGGGTCAGGGTCCGTGTTCCACCCCTCCTGCGAGGAGGCGACAGCTTCAGCTGGACCCGTGCAATCCTCCGGGTCCAGCCCCGAAGGTCCCGCCACCTCTTCTGGCAGTTGCTGATCCGGCGCTTGTAGACCCCCACGGACCGGACGGCCAGGACGATGTCCTTCCAGATTTCCTGCTTCCGATGGGCATTAACCTGTCAGGATGACAAAGTGAAAAGGCCATTACCACACATGCAACATATCCGTGCATGACACAGTTGTATATACATGTCTCAATCACAGGGGCACATGATGTACACAGGCAGTGCAAAGCTGCCCATGGACAGTTTGCCAGACGTCACTACATGGTATCATTGCATGGGAAGTAAAACCATGTTCAAATGCACTGTCACTGCACCATACCTGTCCAGTGCAAGTCACTACACACTATGGGGGTGACAACTACTCAGTGAGCCTGCTAGCCAGTGGCGTGCAGACTTTCAGCCTTGCTAGTCACACAAAATGCACATTCAGAAAGGCAGTGCACAGAACACTCACCTGCTCCCCTGGTGTCCCATACAGCTTGCTGTACTGTGGAAGTAGGCTGTCCAGCAGGGCCTGGTTCTCTTCAAGGCTGAAGGCTGGGGCTCTCTCCACAGTATGTGCCATTGCAGGGTCCAGAGGGGCAGAGACAGCAGCAGTGCAGTGGCAGATGTCGTCCTGGAGCATGTAGTGCAGGCAAGTGAGCTCTCTGGGGAACAGCCAGCAATATATATGTGCTGGAGAGGCAGATACTGTCCCTTGTGTCCAAAGTGATAGGTCCAAGTCGTTTGCATCTTCTGAATCTGGCCAATCCATGGAATAGCAGCACCAAAACACGCCCACAGCATCCTTCAAATCTTCAACTTCATGACATACATGATTTTGCAACATTGTTGTGGGTGACCAACTGATTTTCCAGCAACCGACTCGTTCGAAATTCGAAAACGCGTCCGTTGCCAGGCAAGCCCATTGTCAATGGGTGCGCACCGATCGGTCCATTGCGGTACAACGCGTACAGGGGTACAACGCGTACCCACACACATTGAATGCAATGGGCCGGCCGGAGGCACCGATCGGTCCATTGCAGTACAACGCGCACAGGGGTACAATGCGTACCCGCACACATTGAATGCAATGGGCCGGCCGGAGGCACCGATCGGTCCATTGCAGTACAACGCTGTTAGATTTGGGGGTCTCTAGTTGGCAGAGGTAGGTACCTTTGTCCAAATAGGGACCCTTGAGTCTAGTCAGGGAAAGTAGGTACACTCCCGAAATAACCCCTGCTCACCCTCTTGGTAGCTTGGCACGAGCAGACAGGCTTAGTTCAGAGGCAGTGTGTAAAGCATTTGTGAACACATACAGTAATCAAGTGACAACACTACAAATGGACACCACACAGGTTATATATTTATAAAAATAGGTATACTTTATATAGATTTATCACAAGACCATAAACGACAAAAATAATCCACAATACTGTCAAGAGTGCTTAGTTCTGATCAAAAAGGCTTAATTCAAGGTTCTGTGCGAGTCGGTAGCCTCCTCCGGCTACGGCGGTGTCGAGAACAAACAGAGTCTAACAGATCCAGCTGACCGCGTCGAGACGGGCCAACACAGCGTAGACAGACTCGGTCACAGTACCTTTACTTGAAGCGGCAGGCACGGGCGTGTGAGCCGGATGGCTGTTCGTCGCGGTCGCGATGCAAAAATGGAAGCGTTGCAGGACGCGTTGTCCCTCGATGCGGTGCAGGCAGCGGCTCGTTGACGTCGTCGAGACGGAGTCGGTGAGACCAGGGCCGTGCGTTGCAGGGCGAGACGGTGCTTCAATGCGGTGCTGGCAGGTTGCGGTGCGGCGACGGATTCAGGAGCTGGCGTCAATCAGTCCGGACAGCGGTGCGAGTCGGGCGGTGCGTCGCAAAGCGTGCGAGCGGTGCCCAACTCCGGTGCGGTCACAGGACTCGAACTCAGCAGCAGTGACCGTGTCGGTCGGACCAGTTCGATCCGGCGTAGCGAGCGTTGCAGGACGCGTTGTCCCTCGATGCGGTGCAGGCAGCGGCTCGTTGACGGAGTCGGTGAGACCAGGGCCGTGCGTTGCAGGGCGAGACGGTGCTTCGATGCGGTGCTTACAGGACACCGAGTCGGTCGTGAGAGTCGGTCACAGCTCCCTACCTCTGTAGCCACTGAAACAGAGTTTCCAGCAGCAATTCACAAAGGGGTGAAGTCCAATGGTCCTGGGACTTCGGTCAGGGGGCAAGCTCTCTTCCAAGCCCTTGGAGATCCTTCACAAGTTGATGAAAGTTACAGCAAAGCAAAAGTTCCTTTCTCCTTTCTTTGGCAGTCAGGCAAACCACTGCAGGCCAATCCCCCAAGCAGCACTTCAGGCTTAGGGACAGTCTCTCCTCAGTTTCTTCTTGGTTCCGCTCCTCAGCAAAGGTTTCTTCTTGTTCCCAAAAGTGATCTAATTTCCTAGGGGTCTGGGTCCCCTTTTTATACCCAGTTTCTCTTTGTTCTCTGAAGGCAGAGAGGCCTCTGCCTAGTCCAAAACCAGTTCTGGTCAGTCCTGGAGCACTTTGTTTTTCTGACTCCTTCTTTCCTTTCAGAATGTGGGGCAGAGTGCTCAGCCGCCCGGCAGGAGGTGGAGCCAGCATTGTGGACGGCAGGCACAGCCCTATTCAGACCCAGGTGCAACTCCTCCCTCCACTCTGGATGCAGATCTTTCTATTCAGCCCTGCGCTGACCAACCCTGTCTCCTGTAGCCACCCCCAGCCCCTGTCACTCAATCTCCAGACAAGGAATACACAACCTAGCAGAGGCAGGCTTGGATAGTTAGGCAAGAAAATACCCACTTTCTAAAAGTGGTATTTTCAAACACAGAATGTTAAAACCAACTTCACTAAAAGATGTATTTTATCACCCTGGGTTCAGGCATACTAAATTCGTTTTTCTACCATGTTCCCTGGGTCAGTTCTGACTATAAGGTGTAATAGTCAGTCTGCCCATTCTGGCCTATGGGGAGCAGGTAGCCTTGCAATAGTGAAAAACGAAAATGGCTGTAATTCACTATTAGGACATGCCACACACACCAGGGCATGTCCTACCTTATACTTACAATGCACCCTGCCCTAGGGCCTACTTTAGGGGTGACCAACATGCAGTAAAGGGAAGGTTTAGGGACTGGTAAGTGGGTGTACTCACCAAGTCGACATGGCAGCCCTAGGCTGCACACAGGCTCTGCGATGGCAGGCCTGAGACACATTTTACAAGCCGCTTCTGTGGGTGGCACAACCAGTGCTGCAAGCCCACCAGCGGCATTGGATTTACAAGCCCTGGGCACACTGAGTGCACTGTACTAGGGACTGACAAGTAAACCAATCATCCAATCATGGAGTCACTAATACATATATCAATTAACGATAGGGAGCACTTGCACTTTGGCACTGATTAGCAGCGGCAAAGTGCCCATGAACATCTAGTCCAGCAAAAACATATCGGCAACAGTGGAGGCATTACGAAAAAATGGAAGGGAGACCCACGCCAAGGATGCCAGGTCTAACACGTGTCCCCTCCAGCTGAAATGTGGGGAGAACTATCCTACCCCTAGGGAGTTCTCATTGCTAAAGCGGAAAAATCTGGACAGACCATCAGCATTGGCGTGTTCTGTACCAGGGCGGTGTTCCACCGTAAAGTCCATCCCCTGTAGGGAAATGGACCACCTCAACAGCTTTGGATTCTCACCCCTCATCTGCATCAACCATCTGAGGGGCCTGTGGTCTGTCTGAACCCGGAAGTGAGTCCCAAACAGGTATGGTCTCAGCTTCTTAAGTGCCCAGACCACAGCAAATGCCTCACGCTCGATAGCACTCCATCTCTGTTCCCGGGGAAGTAACCTCCTACTGATGAAGGCTACAGGTTGGTCTAGGCCCTCCTCATTGATCTGTGATAGAACAGCCCCTACACCATGCTCTGAAGCATCGGTTTGAACAATGAACTCATTGGAGAAGTTGGGTGCCTGGAGCACAGGCGCCGTGCACATGGCAGTCTTCAAGGTGTCAAAAGCTTTTTGACAGGCGTCAGTCCAAATCACTTTCCTGGGCTGCTTCTTGGAAGTCAGCTCTGTCAAGGGGGCAACAATGCTGCCATACCCCTTGACGAATCTCCGGTAATACCCGGTGAGTCCTAGGAAGGCTCTCACCTCTGTCTGGGTCTTGGGGGCTCCCAAGCCAGAATGGTATCAATTTTCGGTTGGAGGGGCGCCACCTGGCCGCTCCCAGCCTGGTGTCCCAAGTACACCACAGAACCCTGCCCAATCTGGCACTTACTCGCCTTGATTGTGAGGCCTGCCCTCCGCAGCGCCATCAACACTTCCCAGAGGTGACGCAGATGTTCTTCCCAACTGGAACTGAACACTGCGATGTCATCCAGGTAGGCGGCACTGAAATCCTCCAGTCCAACCAACACCTGGTTGACCAACCTCTGAAAGGTGGCAGGGGCATTCTTCATCCCAAAGGGCATCACCCGGAACTGGTAGTGCCCATCTGGTGTGGAGAATGCTGACCTCTCTTTTGCCCCATCAGTCAAGGCGATCTGCCAGTACCCAGATGTTAAGTCAAACGTGCTGAGGTACCGCGCAGCCCCTAACCGGTCTATGAGCTCATCAGCTCTGGGGATGGGGTGGGCGTCAGTCCTGGTGACGGAATTGAGTCCCCTGTAGTCCACACAGAACCGGAGTTCTGGCGTGGCACCAGGCGCGGCAGCCTTTGGAACCAAGACCACTGGGCTGGCCCAAGGGCTGTTAGAGGACTCAATCACCCCTAGCGCAAACATCTTGGAGACCTCCTCCTTGATGCAGGCTCTGACCCTGTCAGTCACCCTGTAAGCCTTGTGCTTCACAGGAAGACTGTCCCCAGTGTCCACATCATGGACGCACCAATGAGTGACACTGGGAACCAGGGAGAACAGGTCAGGGAACTGTCCCAACAGTTGGCGACAGTTACCCTGCTGCTCAGGTGTCAGGGAGGTAGAGAGGTTTACTCCCTCCACTGATCCATCTTGCTCTCGGGCTGACAGGAGGTCAGGAAGAGGCTTGGTCTCCTCCTCCATCCCATCATCTGTAGCTAAGAGCATGCCCACTTGGGACCTCTCCAAGTGGGGCTTCAGAGCGGTTCACATGCAGGACCCGCAAGGGGTTCCTGGGAGACTGCAAGTCCACCAAATAGGTAACTGGACTCTTGCGCTCCACCACCGTAAAGGGCCGGTCCACCTGTCCTGGAGCGCACAGGGCTCCACAGGGGCCATGACCCACACTTTCTGACCAGGCTGAAGCTCTACCAGAGTGGCATTCTGGTCGTACCACCGCTTCATCTCCTCCTGGCTGGCTTCCAGATTTGCCTCAGCAAGTTCTCTGAAACGCCTAGTCTGGTTCCTGAAGGCCAGCATGTAACTGTATACATCCTGGGGAGGTTTCCTGGGAGATTGCTCCCAGCCTTCCTTGACCAAACTCAGAGGTCCTCTCACCGGGTGTCCATAGAGGAGCTCAAAGGGACTGAACCCTAGAGACTTCTGTGGCACCTCCCGGTATGCAAACAACAGGCATGGTAAGAGGACGTCCCATTTACGCCTCATGGGTTCTTCCAGACCCATAATCATGCCCTTGAGGGTCCGGTTGAATCTCTCAACCAGACCATTTCCTTGAGGGTGGTAAGGAGTGGTGAACTTGTAAGTTACACCGCACTCCTGCCACAGGGACTTCATGTACTTGGACACGAAGTTGGTACCTCTGTCAGACACCACCTCTTGAGGGAATCCCACACGTGAGAAAATTCCCATCAGTGCCCGTCCCACCACGGGGGCCGTCACTGTCCTCAGAGGGATGGCTTCAGGGTACCGGGTGGCATGGTCCACCAAGACCAGGATAAACCTGTTGCCCATGGCGGTCTTGGGGTCCAGTGGCCCCACAATGTCAATACCCACCCGTTCAAAGGGGGTGCTAACTACAGGGAATGGCTGGAGAGGAGCCTTGTGCTTCCTCCCACTCTTTCCACTTGCCTGGCAAGTCTGGCATGTCCTGCAGTGAGTGGCGGCACTCCTGCGCATCTGGGGCCAATAGAAATGGGTAACAAGCCTGTCAAAGGTCTTGTCCTGCCCCAGATGTCCTGCTAACGGTACATCATGAGCCAAGCCCAGTAGGAAGGCTCTGAAGCGCTGGGGTACCACCAGCACACGGGCTGACCCAGGCTCAGCAACCTTAGGCTCTGAATACAGGAGACCATTCTCCCAGTAAATCCAATGTGATCCAGACTGACCACCTGCTGCCTGGTCTGTGGCCTGTTGCCTCAGACCCACAAGAGAGGGGCATGTGTTCTGCTCCTCGCAGAACTCTTCCCTGGAGGGTCCTCCTTCTTGCTGCCAATGGGTCAGCTCAGGTAGGTCCCCCAGTTCAGCTACCTGTTCCCCTGTAGGCTCCAGGGCATCCCCCTCAGGGTCTGCCTCCTCCTGGACCGTGGGAACTTCGGGGGCCGGTTTCCCGCGCCCCCTGCCTCCTCTCTCTCCGGCAGGCACCTGGGCCTCCCTCTCAGGCTCCAGGTCCTCTTGAACACCTTTAGCTGCCATTGACCGGGTGGTCACACATGCCCAATCAGGCAAGCCCAACATTTCTAAATGCGCACTCCGCTCCACCTTAGCCCAAGGTGAGCTCTCCAAATCGTTCCCTAACAAACAGTCAACAGGCATGGCTGGTCTCACAGCTACTTGAAGAGTACCCGAGACCCCCCACTCAAAGGGAACCTGAGCCACCTTGCAGTGACTCTCTGTGTTGTCAGCGGCAACAACCGGATAGAATGCATCAGGCATAACCTGCTCCTTAGACACCAGGTGACACTTAACAGCTGTCACACTGGCTCCTGTGTCTCTCAGAGCCTCCACCCTATGGTCATTGATGGTCACCCACTGCCTGTATTTCTTAGTGTTCTCAGGCAGCGGGGTCCTAGGGACCATCTCAGAGTCTCCTAATGAGACAAGGGAAAACACTGTGGGATCCCCCACCTTGGGCACCCAACTCCTCCCCCAGGGCTACACTAGCCAACTGCCGGGGGACTGCACTGGTGGGTGCTGGTTTTCCATGCAAAGGGCAACGAGGATCGTTTGCCTTGTGGCCAGGGGCGCCACACTTGTAACATACCAGTGGTCCCTGGTGAACAGGGGGCCTGTCAGGGCCACTGGCTTCTTCTCAGGGGAGGCTGGGAACCTTTCCCTTGGTTCCCTTGGGGTCTACTTTGGGGCCCTTTCTGGAACTCCTTCTGTTTACCCTTGTCCCCCACTCTTCTGCTGGGGACCCTGCCCATCCTTGGCGCAGTCTCCCACGTGACCCTTGTGGACCCGGGTACTCACCCAGCGGTCCGCCTCCTCAGCAAGCTGCCTAGGGTTAGTCAGCTTACTATCAATCAGGTGCTGGCGTAGCTCAGGAAAACAATTACCGGACAAGTGCTCCCAGGCAATCAAATCAAAGAGCGCCTGAAAATCAGTCGCTTTGCTACCCTTTACCCAACCATCCAAGGCTCTGCAAAAGAAGGTCACATATTCAACCCAGGTACTGCTTTCAATCTTACTACAGTTCCTGAACCTTTGCCTATAAAGCTCAGGGGTCAAACCATACCTAGTCATTAAGGCATCCTTCATGTGGCTGTACGAATTATAGACTTCAGAGGGCAAATCCAACAAGGTATCCCGCCCTTCACTGAGGAACCGTCCCCACAACCCCGCTCCCCAATCCTTCTCAGGGACCCGGTGGGAAGACATGGCTACCTCATAGGCTTTGAACCACTGCCCAATGTCATCATTTTTAAAAAACTCCTTCACCACATCTTTGGGAATATACACCCTAGCTTCAACAGGCACAGGCGGTACACTGCCACCAGAGGGAGTAATCTCTAAGCTTTTGGCCTTCAATTCCAACTCCCTCAAAACTTTCTCATGTTCAAACTGCATTTTCTTTTCCTCTAGGGCTAATTTCCTAGTTTGCATTTCGAATTCTAACTGCCCATTCAGCTTGAGCTTGGTCAGCTCCATTTCGTGCATCCTACTCTCTTTCCTGTCCTCCAACTCCTCTGGAGACAGTCCTCTGGCAGAAACACTGCTACCTACTGGGGAAGGTGGTCTTCTAGCCCCTAGACCCAATAGCCCCTCCAGCTGCCCTTCTGCATTCTCAGCCCCCTCCACAGGGGCACTCCTTGATTCGACCCAGGCCCTCAGCGCCTTTTGGAGGTCCTCCTTCCTGGAGAGTCCGGTCATGGAAACTTTAAACTTTTTGCAGAATTGCCTGAGCTGCTTGAGGGTGTAGCATTCTAGCCTCTCTTCTTCCCAATCACACTCAACAGAGGCTACTGATGCTGGCTTCTCCATAGTGACTGAACTTGGCATTTGCAAAAATAGGAAATCCCAGAAAAAATGCTATAAAAGTATGTGGTTGCGTTTTGGTCTGCACTCACTAAGTAGTGTTCACCAATCACTGTACATGAGTCACAAATGCAAGTCCAGAATCCTCACCGCTGACCACCAATGTTAGATTTGGGGGTCTCTAGTTGGCAGAGGTAGGTACCTTTGTCCAAATAGGGACCCTTGAGTCTAGTCAGGAAAGTAGGTACACTCCCGAAATAACCCCTGCTCACCCTCTTGGTAGCTTGGCACGAGCAGACAGGCTTAGTTCAGAGGCAGTGTGTAAAGCATTTGTGAACACATACAGTAATCAAGTGACAACACTACAAATGGACACCACACAGGTTATATATTTATAAAAATAGGTATAGTTTATATAGATTTATCACAAGACCATAAACGACAAAAATAATCCACAATACTGTCAAGAGTGCTTAGTTCTGATCAAAAGGCTTAATTCAAGGGTCTGTGCGAGTCGGTAGCCTCCTCCGGCTACGGCGGTGTCGAGAACAAACAGAGTCTAACAGATCCAGCTGACCGCGTCGAGACGGGCCAACACAGCGTAGACAGACTCGGTCACAGTACCTTTTACTTGAAGCGGCAGGCACGGGCGTGTGAGCCGGATGGCTGTTCGTCGTGGTCGCGATGCAAAAATGGAAGCGTTGCAGGACGCGTTGTCCCTCGATGCGGTGCAGGCAGCGGCTCGTTGACGTCGTCGAGGCGGAGTCGGTGAGACCAGGGCCGTGCGTTGCAGGGCGAGACGGTGCTTCGATGCGGTGCTGGCAGGTTGCGGTGCGGCGGACGGATTCAGGAGCTGGCATCGATCCAGTCCGGACAGCGGTGCGAGTCGGGCGGTGCGTCGCAAAGCGTGCGAGCGGTGCCCAACTCCGGTGCGGTCACAGGACTCGAACTCAGCAGCAGTGACCGTGTCGGTCGGACCAGTTCGATCCGGCGTAGCGAGCGTTGCAGGACGCGTTGTCCCTCGATGCGGTGCAGGCAGCGGCTCGTTGACGGAGTCGGTGAGACCAGGGCCGTGCGTTGCAGGGCGAGACGGTGCTTCGATGCAGTGCTTACAGGACACCGAGTCGGTCGTGAGAGTCGGTCACAGCTCCCTACCTCTGTAGCCACTGAAACAGAGTTTCCAGCAGCAATTCACAAAGGGGGTGAAGTCCAATGGTCCTGGGACTTCGGTCAGGGGCAAGCTCTCTTCCAAGCCCTTGGAGATCCTTCACAAGTTGATGAAAGTTACAGCAAAGCAAAGTTCCTTTCTCCTTTCTTTGGCAGTCAGGCAAACCACTGCAGGCCAATCCCCCAAGCAGCACTTCAGGCTTAGGGACAGTCTCTCCTCAGTTTCTTCTTGGTTCCGCTCCTCAGCAAAGGTTTCTTCTTGTTCCCAAAAGTGATCTAATTTCCTAGGGGTCTGGGTCCCCTTTTTATACCCAGTTTCTCTTTGTTCTCTGAAGGCAGAGAGGCCTCTGCCTAGTCCAAAACCAGTTCTGGTCAGTCCTGGAGCACTTTGTTTTCTGACTCCTTCTTTCCTTTCAGAATGTGGGGCAGAGTGCTCAGCCGCCCGGCAGGAGGTGGAGCCAGCATTGTGGACGGCAGGCACAGCCCTATTCAGACCCAGGTGCAACTCCTCCCTCCACTCTGGATGCAGATCTTTCTATTCAGCCCTGCGCTGACTCACCCTGTCTCCTGTAGCCACCCCCAGCCCCTGTCGCTCAATCTCCAGACAAGGAATACACAACCTAGCAGAGGCAGGCTTGGATAGTTAGGCAAGAAAATACCCACTTTCTAAAAGTGGTATTTTCAAACACAGAATGTTAAAACCAACTTCACTAAAAGATGTATTTTATCACCCTGGGTTCAGGCATACTAAATTCGTTTTTCTACCATGTTCCCTGGGTCAGTTCTGACTATAAGGTGTAATAGTCAGTCTGCCCATTCTGGCCTATGGGGAGCAGGTAGCCTTGCAATAGTGAAAAACGAAAATGGCTGTAATTCACTATTAGGACATGCCACACACACCAGGGCATGTCCTACCTTATACTTACAATGCACCCTGCCCTAGGGCCTACTTTAGGGGTGACCAACATGCAATAAAGGGAAGGTTTAGGGACTGGTAAGTGGGTGTACTCACCAAGTCGACATGGCAGCCCTAGGCTGCACACAGGCTCTGCGATGGCAGGCCTGAGACACATTTACAAGCCGCTTCTGTGGGTGGCACAACCAGTGCTGCAAGCCCACCAGCGGCATTGGATTTACAAGCCCTGGGCACACTGATTGCACTGTACTAGGGACTGACAAGTAAACCAATCATCCAATCATGGAGTCACTAATACATATATCAATTAACGATAGGGAGCACTTGCACTTTGGCACTGATTAGCAGCGGCAAAGTGCCCATGAGCATCTAGTCCAGCAAAAACATATCGGCAACAGTGGAGGCATTACGAAAAAATGGAAGGGAGACCCACGCCAAGGATGCCAGGTCTAACAAACGCGCACAGGGCTACAACGCGTACCCGCACACATTGAATGCAATGGGCCGGCCGGAGGCACCGATCGGTCCATTGCAGTACAACGCATCACTGTACATGTGACTGGCATATGTCAGCATGCCTGTCTCAGATGGACATATGCCAGCCACAGATAGCTCCCAGGGAGTGAGGGGCACACCTACATCACGACAGCCTGTCCAAACTTTATCATAAGGCATGTAAGGCTGCATTTCCTATTGTGTGTATGTTGGTGTACATGTTGTCCTGTGGGTGTCACCTGTGGGCAGCCACCCCCAAGCTGTGCACGTGTTCATGGGGACAGGATCCTGGGTGTTACGTGTACATGACCACTGTGATGTGCAACTGTTCATATCTGTGCATGTGCCATGGTCACATTTCACGGTGGTGTATGTGTATGTCATGTCACATACCCCGTGAGTCCCATGGGACGGTATGTTTGAGCCAGGGTGTCCCAGTGGCACAATAGTGATGGTCCTCCACAGTCTTTGTGCATGTAGTGTTTACAATGTCTCTGATTTCATGTGCACAATGGGAGACAGTCTCCACATCCACGTTGTGTGTGCATGGACTTTGATGTTGTGCGTGTGTGTGTCACAGACGTCCATGTCTGTCCTGCCGTGGCAAGTGGGGCCACTACCTGTGGGGGTCATGGTTGTTTTGCTGTGGTGTATACATGATACTCCATGTAATGCCAGTGTCCATGTGGCATTACAGGGTCCCTGGGAATGTACCTGTCGTTGAGCTGTGGTGCCTGGGGCACATCTGTCCTCACATGTCACTGTGGGGGGTTATTGTGACACGGCAGCAGGAGATGGGAACTGTGACACGGCCTCATGATATCCAATGGGCCAACCTGGGACTAATTGATGCCACCTGTTGGACCGTGTTGACAGATGTTGGCCATGTATGTACCATACATGTCCTTCCGGAACTGCACACTTCATGTAGTTGTGCCTCATAATGATGTATGTTGGGATCTTGAGTGTGTTCAATGCCGCATATGTGGGGTGACTGACAATCTTGCTTACTTCTCCTCTGCACTGCAGGGCTCCTGCTGTCCATCAACCATTCCCAGACCTGGCAACGATGGTGGAACGGGACAGCATCCGATGGTACCGCTTCACCAGGCAGCTGATTGAGGATTTGGCAGTGCAGTTGTCCCCACATTTGCAGCCTGGCCGGCCGTATCCTACAGCGCTGACCCCCAAGGTGAAGGTGATGGCAGCCCTACACTTCTTTGCCACCGGTACCTTCCAACATACTGTGGCGACTGCTGGTGGGATGTCACAGACCATGTTGAGCCGTGTGCTCCGCGATGTTTTGGCGGAAATGTTGCTCTTCCTGAACCGGTACATCTATTTCCCTAGACTGCGACGACTCACTGACGTGAAGAGTGACTTTTATGCCCTGGGGAGGATGCCGCATGTCATTGGCTCCATTGATGGGACACAAGTGGCGTTGGTACCACCACAGGCCCAGGAGCAGGCCTACAGGAACCGCAAGCACTACCACTCGGTCAATGCACTGGTGGTGTGTCTTGCAGACATGACCATCACACACGTGTGTGCCCGTTTCCCTGGTTCAGCACACGATGCCTTTGTGATGAGGAGTAGTCGCATCCCCAGGATGATGGCACAGATGCAGAACCAGCGTGCCTGGCTTGTCGGTGTGTACTGAGTTTGTGCCATTGTGTGTGATCTGATCTGTAGTATTCCGCCCACTTTTCCAAGTCAGCTAATGTGCACTTGGGATACCCCAACATGCCGTGGTTGCTGACACCCCTCAGGAACCCTGTGACACCAGCCCAGATGCGCTACAATGAGGCACATGGTCGGACCAGGAGAGTGATTGAGCGGACATTTGGTCTCCTGAAGAGCCGCTTCCGCTGCCTGGACAAGACCGGAGGGTCCCTCCCATATGCCCCTGCGAAAGTGTGCAAGATTATCATCGTCTGCTGCATGCTCCACAACCTGGCAGTGCGGAAGGAGTTGCCTCTCATCCAGGATGACAATGACCAACATCCGCCACCTGTGGAGGATCCTGGCCTGGACCACGATGCCAGTGATGATGATGATGATGATGATGGTGATGTCCGCACACAGCTCATCACCAACTTCTTTAGCTGAATGTGAGTATCCTGAGGTGTCATGTCAATGATGTGAGTTGGCATGATGTGTGGGTGGTGCTCTGGTGCTGTTGGAGTGTGTCCATGGGCTACTTGACTGGATGTGTGCTGCGATGTGTGCTAACAGGTGGGCTGTACTCCCCAACAGTGTTGACATGCTAACTTGGTTCTGGGTGGGTATCTTGTAACATGTATTGTGCATGAGTTTTGCTGTTCTGTCCTGTACTCCATTGCTTTTGACTGTGTGTCATTTCTGTCCTTCACAGGGTACTTTCAGATTCGTTTGGTCAACTGTGTCCACCGACGACGTGATTGCACATCCAGGCTGGTAGCTGTTGTGTCCCTACAGGTGATGTGCGCCACACCCATGGACTTCCTTCCGTCTACAGTTGTTGACTGTGTGCCCGCTGCCAGGTGGGATTACCTTGCATCTGTAGTGGTTACGACATGTTGCAACTGTGTAATAAACCTGTGCTTCACTTTGTGATGTGCGTTGTCTGTGGTCACACATTTGACTGCCATTTGCTTACTGCACCTGTGGGCTACTTGACTACAACTGGGAATGGGTGTGGTGTCTGTGCATTGCACCGTCTTCCCTGGCAACATCAGTGTAGGCAATGAGTCAGATGGCCTAGGTGTGTATGTGTTGTGTAGCCCTGGTGGTGTGTCTCCCTCATGTGTGTCACGTTGCCTGTACTCACATGCCTGTGTTGTCCTTGCTGTTGCAGTTCGCATACACAGTGTAATTTTGCAGTTCATCATCCCCATAACAGCACCCACATTGGAATCACGACAGAGGCAAGTATGGTGTATTAGTGTGTTTATTGTGATACATTTGTGTTAATAGTGCATAGGATGGGTAGTGCTGTACATAAATCTTGCAATCCCAAGTTCCTAGGTGAATTGAAAGTCCTGGTAGACAGGATCCCCAGTATCGGGCCACAGTTGTCTGACACATTGGTCCAACTTGTACTCCCCATGCAATGTGTGGGAGTAGTGTTGCCGTCAACAGGGTGAACAGTCTGTGCACAAAGGCGAACATCCAGAACAGGTTCAGGCTTCCTGGGAGTTGCGCTTGGCCATCGGCCTCTCACTTTTCCCTCCTCGGACGACCCCTCTTCTTGGGGGGGGGCCTCAAGTACAGGCTGCTGCGGTGCAGGGGACTCTCCGCCAGAGTCCTCCTCCCTCCCTGTGGCAGTTGCAGTTTGTTCGGCACCAGATGTTGTTGGCACACAGGGAGGTGTGGACTGGTTGCTGTTCATCTGGCGGAGGCATTGTAAAATGTCCCTGTGCACCGCCGTCATCTCATGCAGTGCATCCCACTTGGACTCCACGCGGGACATGTGTGAGTCCACGCGGGACATGTGTGACTCCACGTGGGACATGTGGGAGTCCAAGCGAGCATGATGGGCAGGCTGCTGCTGTTTCATGTCTCTGAGGAGCCCCACTACCTGGCTGAGCTCTCCGGTGCTGGTGGTGGTGGTGTCCATGGCCCCAGGTTGGTCCAGGGTCCCTGTGCTGGTGTTGCTCCTTGTTCTGTCCATGTCGGCAGGGATGGTATTCGTGGTGACAGTCGTTGGAGGGGTGGGTGCAGGGGGTGCAGCTGGTGGTCCTGCTGGTGCTGCAGCTGGTGGTCCTGCTGGTGCTGCATGTTGACTTGCACCGGATGTGCCAGGTTGGTCTTCATCGTCCGAGGAGGACAGAGGCTGTACGACGCCAGTGAGCTCGGCATCCTCTTGAGCCTGGGACTGGGACTCCTCAGCGTCTGCTGCTGTGTCCCCATCATCACCTGTTTTTGGGAGACACAAACAATGTATGTTATGTTTCTGCAGGCATCAATGGTTGACACACATGACAGTTGTGACTGTGCCTCTGGGTGCGGGCCTGTACATTGCATTGTCCTAAGTCGTCACAGTCAGGGGTTGATATTGGTGTGGCACATTGTCCTGCATTATTTGGGCATTTCTATGTATTTTCTGGGGTGTGAACATGGTCTGCATTGGTTGTGTTTGGTTGACAGCCGGCCCTCCTTCCCACCCACCCAGCCAGTCAGTTATCCCACCATGGAACGTGCTTGCGTTGCAGGGAGTGTAAGTTGTCTCTCAGGATGTCACTCAGTGGTGTCCTGCTGTTTGTTGGTGCACATTTGCCAGCAGGGCCTTGTGCTCCCCACAGCAGTAGCCAGTGTCAGCCATCTTGTGAGTCCTTCTCCACTTCCTGTGATGTGAGCATGGTTCAGGAGTGGTGTTGATGGGACAGTTGTGGGGGTGACCAATATCAGTGACTACGACTCCCATCATGCTATTGCCTCCACCCCCTTCCCAGCATGCCAATGCTTCCTTCCTTTTGACTCTGCTTCCCTGTGGGGTGGGCTGGCTGTGCTGACAGGATGGCTGGGAGTGTTGTCCTGGCAGTTGTTTGGCTAAAAGTCCCAAGAGTGACCCTGTGCTTCACACAACATAATCCAGGGTGGTGGTTCTTTGTGGGATCTTGTGTTAGGATGGGGGGCATTGCATTCTACCAGGTGGGTTCTGTGGAGTTTGGGTTGGGGGGGTGTGTGAGGGGAGATGCTTGTGACTATGGTCAGTGCTGCAAGTCCCCCTTCCCACCCAGCTAGCCAGATATCCCACCATGGAACGTGCTTGCATTGCAGGGAGTGTAAGTTGTCTCTCAGGATGTCATTCAGTGGTGTCCTGCTGTTTGTTGGTGCACAGTTGCCAGCAGGGCCTTGTGCTCCCCACAGCAGTAGCCAGTGTCAGCCATCTAGTGAGTACTTCTCCACTTCCTGTGATGTGAGCATGGTTCAGGGTGGTGTTGATGGGACAGTTGTGGGGGTGAGCTATGTCTGTGACTACGACTCCCATCATGCTATTGCCTCCACCCCACTTCCCAGCATTCCCATACTTACTTGCTTTTGTGGGGAGTTCAGTGTGTGTGGGTGTGAGAGCAATGGCAAGATGGCTGACAGTGGTGTCCTGCTGTTGGTTGGTGTGCAGTACCCAGCATGCCCTTGTGCTCCCCACGACACAGCAACAGTGTCAGACATCTTTGATGGGCCTTTCCACTCTCTGTGGGATGTGCATGCGTGAGTGTGAGCTTGCTGGGCCATGTGGTGGGGGATGTAGAGCTGTGACTACGACTCCCATCATGCTATTGCCTCCTCCCCCTTCCCAGCATGCCCATGCTTCCTTCCTTTGACTCTGCTTCCCTGTGGGGTGGGCTGGCTGTGCTGACAGGATGGCTGGGAGTGTTGTCCTGGCAGTTGTTTGGCTAGAGGTCCCAAGAGTGTCCCTGTGCTTCACACAACATAACCCAGGGTGGTGGTTCTTTGTGGGATCTTGTGTTAGGATGGGGGGCATTGCATTCTACCAGGTGGGTTCTGTGGAGTTTGTGTTGGGGTGTGTGTGAGGGAGGTGCTTGTGACTATGGACAGTGCTGCAAGTCCTCCTTCCCACCCAGCTAGCCAGATATCCCACCATGGAACGTGCTTGCATTGCAGGGAGTGTAAGTTGTCTCTCAGGATGTCAGTCAGTGGTGTCCTGCTGTTTGTTGGTGCACAGTTGGCAGCAGGGCCTTGTGCTCCCCACAGCAGTAGCCAGTGTCAGCCATCTTGTGAGTCCTTCTCCACTCCCTGTGATGTGAGCATGGTTCAGGGTGGTGTTGATGGGACAGTTGTGGGGGGGCAATATGTGTGACTGCGACTCCCATGATGCTATTGGCTACACTGACTTGGCCAGCATACACAGGATTCCTTCCTTTGAGTGGTCTTCACTGTGTGTTGGTGTTGTTGTGGTGGCTACATGTGTGGATGTGTTTGTTAGTTCTATTTGTGCCACTGCCTAGCTGTAGTTGTAGTTGTGTTTGTACATGTGTTGGCACAGTTGGATGTGACTTTTTTGATGGCATGTGTTGTGTTTATCTGACTGACATACACATTTTGGGATGATTCTGTTCTGGTTGCTGTGTAATTGCTATGTGTGCATGATTTGACTCTCCCTTGACAGTGATGTGTGTGTTTTGTGGCAGTATATTGTGTACATTTGTTGTGTATTCACCAGGCTCTGGGATGTCCTCTAGTCCATATACGCTCACTGGCGGAAGGATGGCCCGCACCTTCTCCTCCCAGGGCCTGAGGTATATTGGCTTGGCAGGAGGGCCACTGCCGGTGTGTTGGCTGTTGATGTAGTCTTTCTTCAGCAGGTCCCGTACCCTCCTGCGCACGTTATACCACCTGTTCTGGATGTCGCTCTTTGTGCGCCGACATGGTGATTGTGCGTTCACTCTGTTGATAATCCTCTCCCACATCTTGGTTTTCTGGGAGATGGGGGTCTGTTGGACCAGTGTGCCAAACAGCTGTGGCTCTACCCTGAGGATCTCGTCTACCATGACTTCCAATTCACTATCTAGGAACTTGGGATTCTTCTTGGGGGGCATGGTGATGGGTGGTGATGGTGAGTGATGTGTGTGTTGGTGTGCAGGTGAGGGTGTGTGAGTGTGTGTTTTGCTGGGTGTATGTGAGGTAGGTATTTGTTGGTGTGCTGATGGTGTGTGGCTTGTGTGAGGGATGAGCTGTGGGTGTGTGGTTGCTTTCTCTTGGGTGCTGGCAGTGGAATGGCATTTGCAAAGGCTCATGGTTGTGATTTGTGTCCTTTATATAGGTGGAGTTGTGGGTGTGTCTTTGTTCTCTGTCCCCACCCCCCAGTATTTATTGGCTTGGTAATTGCTTGTTTGGCCTTTTTTTGGGTGTTTTTTCCTTTGTGCTGTTTGTGTATGTTGGAAACATTCTTGTGACCGAGTCGGACCCTGCATTGGTCTCGTACGGTGTTCTCCGTTTCGTTCGCGCTGTGTTTGTGCAGTTTTCTATGCTGCGTACGCGTCGGTCGCGGTGTTTTGTGTTGCTTCGGCTCGGTTTTGTATGCGTGTCGGTCGTACGGCTTGGCCTCCGTCCGACTCGCTCGTGGTTTTCGCGCCTTGCATCGTACTTTGCGGTTTGGAGTTCGCGTGTACGTTTCGGTCGGATTTGTTCCGGGTGCGTGTCGGTCGGTTGGATTCGCGTGTTTTCCGGCCGGATTGCTGTTTTCCGTGCGGCTCGGTTGGTCGACTTGGTTTCGGTACGTGTCGGTCGGATTTTTCACGCCTTGCATCGTACTTGGCGTGTCGGGCGCCACTGGTACGTGTCGGTCGGTATTATTTCCGGATCCGAGTCGGTCGGTGCTTTTTCCGGCCCGAATCGGAATCGACCCCTTAGTGTTGTGTCTTTTAGCTTGTTTTTTTGCAGCATTGTTTTTAAAGAGTTATTAACCATTTATTCTACAATGAGTAGTGTTGTTTTCAGAGTGACATCCTGGTATTCACATAGTACTGGTATTCACAAATGCATATTTTGAAGATGGTATTGACTATGCTGTACTCACCGGTTTAAACTAGAAGAGCAGAAATAGTGTATTTGCTGCAGTGTGGCAGCATACAGTGGGCAAATTATTTCTAGAGAGCGTTTGCAGGAGATTAAGAAGAGAATAATACTTGAACTGTGTCACCTTAATTTGCCTAGTCTGCAAGCTATTGTGTTGGGGGCCATGGTCAACTTCAGACTGAATATAACAACTCCTACATTTTTGGATGGTTAGTAATCTTCTTCACAAGCTCCAGGAGGTACCGAAGGTGGTTCAAGGAAAACAAAATGGGACCAGACCTGTCAAGCTAGAATCTCCACCATGTCTCAAGGTGGAGCAAAGTTTTGACTGCAAGTGTTTCTGCATAATGCATAAATGTGTCTGGCACCAAGCCATAGTTCTTAAAATTCTCTTTACTCTTAAACAGGAAACAGAGAGGTTCTCTAGTATAGGACTTCATTGAGGCAATCATCATACCTATTTTCAAAAGAAGAGATAAGGGATAGCCCCGTCGCTATTGTCTTATCTCTTTGTTAGATAGTTCAGTGAAGATCCTAGGCAGAGTAATTTTAACAAAACTAGAAAAATGGGCAGTGGAAACGTGGGGCCTTTCCGATGTTTAATTTGGGTTCCATAGAGGCCTAGGAACAATAAAGCAGACACTGAATTTATTACTTATCATCCAAAAATATACAAAGGCAAAAAAAGGATGTGTCCACCATGCTTTTATGAACTTAACCTGTGCCTTCGACACAGTGGATTGATCTAAACTATGGGATATTATGACACAAATTGGGGTTGATATTGCAATTAGACCATTGCTCCGCAGGCTCCATGCGCACATAGTAGCAAAAGTCTGATATAGTAAGGAAGACGATATGACAGAAGAATTTCCATCTGTTATGAGGACCTTTTTTCAGTACTGGGAAAGACTTACCAAAAAATCAATCTGTGCCAAGTCCCTGTACTACTTTACGCAGATGATGCGGTCCTCATAGCAAGAACAGCCAATGGCCATCAAATCCTGTTGAACGCTTTTAACAGTTTTATTGCTAATTTGGTTGTTAGGACAAATAGAACAAATTAGTTTAAAATGAAATGTGGCCAAAAACTAGCTAAAACTAGGAAGTTTGCCATGGGTGGCTCTGAGATCGTAAACGTTCCCCACTTTACTTACTTATGTGTGCCTATTGACATTGATTTTATTTGGACATTTTTAGGGAGCATCAGAGTTTTACAATTTCAAAGTTCTGTGGATGCTGTTTTTAGATTTTCTAAAAATCTGGGGCATAAACCTGTGAAAGAGCTGCTTTGTATTTTTAGGAGTAAGTGTGTACCCTTTGCTACTTTTGGTGCTGGTGTCTAGGGCTATGCCAACAGTAACTGCCTCCAAATTGCTGAGAACAAGAAGGTTATTGGCAGTTTCGCAAGCTACTTCAAAATTGTTTTGCTGTAAAGAAGTTGGGCTTGGCTATATAGAAGATCCTTTGTTACTCTGGCTTAGAGTCTGGATTAATGCCGAAGCCCTCTTCTGTAGGTCAGTTTTGGCCAACTGCATAGCCTGGATAAGACCCTAGATATACTGTGGCTTAAGTACATCAGAGATGCTCTGACAGCTTTAGGCGGTCCAGAACATTTGCAAGCCCAGATGCCCTTACTTCCTGATCAGTGTGTAGAGTAAACAAGCTCTTCTATAAGCACACCCAAGCCACTCGCTTGGTGAATAGAGGAGGTGGGGCAGTAGGGGACTGGCAAAAAACAGTCATGTGCCAAAGTGCATCCTGCACTGTATTTGCAAATAACCACAAATTCTTGCTGACTAGATTCTAGCTTAAAACTGTACACTTTCTGGTGACCTTCCCTGCGCAGGGCACTGTTGGAAACCATGCTTCCATCACTATCTCTCTGCCCGTGTGATGGTCTTTCATTTCAGAGCGCAAGGCACGTTATATTATTCTGCACTCTATATGCTGCACAGAGGAGGCAGTTTCTCCACCCAGTATTACTAGCATCAGGAATTAGGTCTAATGACTTGGCCCTTGCCCATTTACATAGCTTTTGGAAGCGAGGAGGTTACACATGCTGTTTCAAATGATATTTTAACTACTCTGTGGACTCGTAGTAAATACTGAGATCAGAGGTTCTCTGCTTTGTTTTAAACTGTATCTTTTTATGTTTCTCTTTTAACTATGTTATGTATGGTACTGTATTTGATGCTAACTTTTATGCCTTCTTTGAGTCGAATAAAGTATTTATGACTGACTGACTGACTTCATTGACCATTTATCTGCCATTTGTGAACAGGAGTTCACAGTACAAACCAATTTGCCAACTGAACAAAGATATGAATATTAATTCTCCAAATGTATAACAAACCTCACAATACTTCACGTTTTATTTAAACTTTTGTCTGATGAAATTAAAAGCATCTTGTAAAAATGTAAACCATATGCCACCCTCTGTCATTATCATCAATGTCTGTGATGCCAGAAGAAGCTTTGGAGCACCAATTGATTAGAGGTGTTAATTCAGGATTTAAATTTGCTCTCCCCCTAAGGATGGGAAGAATCCTAGATCCTTGGCTATGGCCTGATTGGGAGAAGAGGAGCTGGACAGCCCATATTAGAGAGAAGCATTCACAGATCTTGCAGACTAGATGTAGGCCCAGCTGATTGAGACCTGAATGGTAAATGGTAGACACTTTCATGTGAAAGGCTGTCCAGAAGCCATATAAACCTGCAGCCCTGTGGACTAAGACCAGTCCTGAAGCATCTCTGAAACATCTGCACCATGAGAACTTTCATTATGTGTCTGAGATAATGAACGAGTGTGCCGGTGAGCCTACACTACCACCTCAACTTTCTTTCTGGACACCTGACCCACTGGCTACTATTGTGCCTGATTTTATTTACTCAACATTTCCAGCAGACCTCTTCAGTTGATTGTATTTTGTGAATAACTGTGTCGTGTTTTCTGTGACTTTCAGATCCAATGTCACCTACTTGAGTCACTCTTCTCAACTCCCTCAAAGAAATGTGCATAATTGAAATACCACTGCTTTGAAAGGAGAAGGTGCAGAATGTCCAGCACAGTTCACCAGCATAATGTGGCACAGCTTTTGTCCGCCGTCTTACATTTTTTAAAAATTGAGAATAATGGATGGGTTGGTAAAAGGTGGCAAAAAAATCATCATTTCACAAGCAGCAGGGGCCTTAACACCGAAGATGTTCAAAGACAGCAATCGAAATTAGATGAAAGGCGGTAACCTATATGCTGCAGACTACCTCTCTAAGCTGATGGTCCTGTTGGCTTTCAGATGTGTAAGCTGCCCTCCTGCAGTAGTAGTAGTTTTTAAGTCTTCATTGCGTCTTGCGCAAAATATATTTCCTGCAGATGTTTTAATAGTGACTGTGGCGGTCCAAGTCCAGTTTGAATAAGTTGAAAGAGGCTCCCCAAAGCTGATGCACTATGTTCTACATGCGCTCTAGTTAACTGTTATTATCTGAACTGGCAGCTGCCTCTTCTGATCTTGAACTTCTTGGAGTTCCTGGACTTCAGGCACTCTAAAAGCAAGTACTTCCAGCAAGGAGGCAGCTGCCCCACAAAGGGTTGGTCCCAACCTCTCTGTGAACCAGGTTAAGACTCTGATTCTCTCTATTTTGGAGTCAAATGCCAGGATAAGAGTAACTCAAGCAGAGGAGGACTAGTCCTTCCAGTGTTCCTCCAACAGGCTAGTTTGCTTCTATCTGTCAGGTGTCAATGTCTTTCTCCCACTTCTTACTGACTAGTTCTGAAGTGCCAGTAGGCCTGATGGCATGGTTTTTTATAAGAAGGAATAGTATATCATTGTTAGGTTATCTCAGTGCAAGCACTGACAAGTTCCTTTGGTCTATATTCCCCCGTTTACTACAGTGTGATGTAGTTCCTGTTTCAAGAGTATGTACAGTGTTACAATGAGTCTCTCAGAACTCTTTTCAAATAAATATCTTGCATGGCTTCAGGCTGCCAGGTGAAACTCTTCTACCATCCAGGTCCAACTACCACTAACCTGTTCAGCTGAGTCTACTTTAAAGGCATTTCAGGTTCTGCTGGCCTTTCCACATGATGCTCCACCGAGTAGTGGAGATGGAGTCTGGAATAAATCCTTTCTTGAAAAGATGATGGCACAGGTTTTCACTTGCATGTTTGAGGACAGCAAGACTTTTCATCCCTTCCTCGTGGGCATTGTGAGTGTTCCCATTAAATTCCAGGTTTTTAGACAATGTGGGAAGTGTTGCTAAGAGTCCTGAACAGATGGGAAAACCTTCGGTCAGAAGTGCCAAAACAAAGTCAATAAACTAATGACTTATTGCAGATTTTATCTTATCAGGCCAATATGAGATTGTAATTCATTTATTTTTATCCTTCTGAAACAGGAGTACTGCAACACAACTGTCAGGGGTCAAGAAAGCACTTTAAGGTGCATGACATATATTATGAAGTGTGGAAACATGTATCATGCTCCACAATTTCTAACTGACCCAAAGGGAACATGCAGGGTGACCTGTTTGTTTAATGCTGCCTTAGAGTAAGCTATTGATATCTTACCAATTTCCAATGGAAGCGTGAGGCTCTGTGAAACAGTCAAATTAATGTTGCAATAGCAGGGGTTGCATTTCAAGAGCAATGCACTCAGATATAGCAAGTAATGCATGTTTGGGAGTTGTTTAGCGGGCCTCTGTCCAAACTAGATGCCAATAATATAGAGGTTCAAAACGAAGAAACGTAGTGAAAAATACACTAGGTAGATGAATATCTTCCACCATTCTCTCTTTCTCTCTCCCTCTCTCTCTACTTTCCCCCTTTTTGATTTTATCTTGGCATTTCAGCATTTCTTTCCTTATATCTGCTATTTGTATCCTGCTACATTCTTACCATCTTATCACCAGTTTCCTCCTGAATATATTACATCAGACAATAGAGAGTTGTGTGTAGAAATTAAGGGGGTTACCTAAAGACAAAGCAAGAAGCCCACCATGACCTTCGCATTTAAGCATATACCACAATCCTGTGATGGGAGAGAGGAAGCTGTATAACTACATTTCTCTGAAGTTCAAAGCATTGCTTTCCCAATAGATCAAACACAACCACTGTGTGGATAAAAATCATCAGTGTGGATGTGGTTTTGATGAATCTTAGTTCTCTGGACTATTGAAAGGGAGTTAAGTCCATCCTGAACAGTAATATTCCTCAATGGTGTGCAATCTGTTCCAGGAGCTGACAATGCAATTTGTTTCTCTAGTGTTCTACATAATTGTAGAAGGAGTGGTTTTACAAATCAATGAAAATTTATTTTTTGCACGGAATGCACTGAGCAAGTGATAATTGATTCATACATTTATTTTAAAGTATTCACTGCACCTGTATCCATTTTAGAAATGTCAAATCCTAATATCTAGATAGAGCTTGATTGCAGTTTTAAGGCTCTTTAATTGAAGAGATGTTAGTTGAATGCAGATGCTGTACAACATGCCTTAATAGACAAAGGCTTTTGTTTGCAGGGTTCCTTGTCATGTTCCCTTAATACAAACTGCCTGAGTTACTTTCCCTGCTTTTGTCCCTTGTCTTTACCCTGGCACTTTCCATCGTATCCCTGTCCTTGGCTCTCTTCATGACCCTGTCCGTTGTTTTCCATATTCTTGACCCTTTCCCTTGTCCTCTGCTTGGCCCTTTCCTTGTTTTTCTCCGTGGCCTTGCCACTGGTCTTGTACTTTGCCGCCTCCTACTTGTTTTTCTTCAGCTTTTCCCTGACCATATTCCTGGCCATATCCCTGGTCTTCTCCCTGATCTTTTCCCTGGTCTTTTCCCTGACCTTTTCCTTGGTCTTTTCCTTGGTCTTTCCCCTGGTCTTTTCCATAGTCATTTCCCTGACCATATCCCTGGTCTTTTGGCTGGTCCTGTGCTTCACCTTTTCCCTGTGCTACTCCGAAGCATGTCCCTTGAGCTCCTTGTTTCCCATACTCCTGGCCATGGCCTTGTCCTGCTTCTTGGTCTTTTCCCTTGCCAGGACTGATTCCTTGTCCTTGCTGCTGGCCATAGCCTTTGTCCTGTGCTTTGTCTTGTGCTTGGTCTTGCTTTTGTCCATATTGGTCTTTTTGAACTCCGCATGTTCCTTCACTTTCTTTTCCCTAGTGAGAAAAGAAAGAGAACAAGATGGAGAGATGGTCAGTTTTTGGTTCACTAAAATTAATCAAAATCTGTTTCATGTTAAGCACAGTTATTTAACAAACAGAAGAATCTACATTACACATGCACAATACACACAAACAACACACTTATCTGGTGATCAGTGAAGCAATGACATGCACAATACTGAACCTATGAAGAACAAGGATATCTGTCTCATTTGAACCACCGCAATATTCTGTACATTTCAGCAGTTCCAGTGCAAGGATTCTCAGATCCTTAGTCAAAATTATATTTTCCTATTTTTGGGCTCCCTTTCTTGTAGCAAAAAGGCAATGTTTGATGCCTCTTTGTATAAACTGGCATTCTCATGTGGCATTTGCCTTAATGCAGCACTGGCCCTGGATTTGGGAAGGGAACAGCATGTAAGAAAATACCATTTTCACAGATCTACATGCAGCGTATGATATCACTTAAATTACCTGAAAAGTTTAGCTTTTTTGTTTTCAAGTTTTTTTTAAATGTCATACTCCCATAAAGAGGTTACAGTCGTTTTTAGTAAAGCAACTATTTAAAAACGTTTTGTAACACCAAAAATGTTGCCATTGATGACACAATTGATGCCATTGTCAATGAGTTCAGAAGTCACATATGACAACATAGATCTCAGCAGAGCATCTATGAATGCTGTATCCTCAACTCTTCTCCTGTTTTGCTCACAAGGGTGCTGAAGGGGCATGTCATATCTTGCCATTCGCTCTAACAACACTTATTAAATAATAGAAAGGAGCTGTAACTGCTAGCCTCTTCTCTCTGCTATTTGTTAATTTTAATTTATCTAGAAACTAAGCGTAATAGAGTTTCCTGTATATGTATCTCCATTGAAAGAATATTATGAATTTTACTTAAAACTACTAAAGGTGCAAAGTTTGAGAGTTGTTAAAAAAACAAAATTAGAAGTTTACTCCGTTGAGGATCTTATTATTAAGATTGGTGGAAACTCGTGATTTTTTGGGAATTCACTAAGATTATTAGGAATACACATGCAACTTCTTGACAGACTGAGATTCATGTAAATAATGATAGAAGATATATGCGATTTCTTGTTTACCAACATGAGAAAGCAGTTCTGTGTCCATTTCATATGTACAGTATACAGTTGCACACATTTGTTTTTGTCTTTTGGGAAAATATTTTTCGCCTGTGAGAAGCCCTTTTAGCTACACCCCTGCCATTTTCAGACGTATTCCCCTCTTCCTATTCCCAGTGGCGGCTTCTCCGCTATGACAGAGCCGCTTGGCCCCCCTGCCAGTCTCAAAACTTGAACAATAAAGCGAAAATCAAACAGGTTTATTATCGTTTATTTTTCTGATTCTAAGGGCAGGCGCGTCTTGGGGTTGGGGCCATCGCAAGGGCAGTAATGAGAAGTGGTGGTGGGCACTGTGATTAATGCGCATGATGGTTTGGCTAGCCATCTCAGGCAGGCCAAACCGACAAGCGTACTGAGCTGTCTCCTAACCAGCTGCGATGCCGGGTTGGAGACAGGCTACCAGTCTCAATGGGAGTTGAAATTCACGCTGCTCAGGCCAATCCTGACGCTGCTTTCAAGCATGAGAGCAGCATCAGGATTGGCCACAGGGGAGTCTGGGAGCCTGTGCTGCAGCGAGGACACAGAGCAGAAGAGTGTGGGCAGCAGGTAAGTACGTTCTTTTTTCCCTATTTTTAAAATGTTTTCTTCATTGTTCATTTCCCTTTCCTCCCCCCACCTCCCCATTGTCTATCAACCCCCCCACACCCGCCCGCCACTCCACCCGCACTTCAGCCGTTACTGCCTATTCCCATCCTGCAATGGATTTACTACTGCTCTTGTAAATCACTGACCTTTGTGAATTGCCACAATGAAGTACATTTGTGAATGCTCCCAGTCTTTGAAGGCTTTCCCACTCTGTATTTCCACATCTCATTCTTAGGAGAAGATTTACTCACTTGGAAAAGTATGTGTGCATACATTTTTTATGCCTATAAAACCAGTTCGTGATTTACAAACATGGATTTAAACATAAAATTGCTGCATTCATGTTTAAAGTGCACTTACATATTCAAATAGCTTTGTAAATTAGACCCTATGTATTCCAATAGAGAGAGTTTTAATTTCTGTTAGGTTGTGTTACATTTTTGGTAATTTATAAAGTGCTCCAATTTGCTTACATCAGCTATGATGGGTTCTGTAGGATCTGCACTAGTGTTTTGTTAGGTCATTATAGTTTCCTGGAGCTCATTGATGTGGGGTGAGCAATACTGGCTGATTTGGGAAGAACATTACTGGTGATTGGGGAATAATCATTACAGGGGCATTTAGCCGCAACAACTTTATTGCTCTGATGTAGGG
>CAWUFW010020853.1:0-138626 GCA_963921515.1 Calotriton arnoldi
GGCATGGCCGCAAGGGCAGCCACAGCCACTGGGTGTCGCAGGTGGCGGATCCGGAAGGCGAAGACTGTGATGCATAGTCCATGCAGGCCGGGTCTCCATTTGGGGCACCACGCAGGTGGACGGTGTCCCGCCACACATCATACCCTGAGACAGCCCACTCGTGCAACTGGACCCACACATACACTCCTTGCCCTCTCTGGTGCGAGCTTGGGGCTGCCTGTGCAAGCGCTAGCCTCGCAGGTGAGCATGCATATTGGGGGGCGAGGGAGGACATGAGGGCTGGGGCGAAGATGACTGTATCACTGTCAGTTAGTACAAGGGATGACCCAAATGTGGAAAGGAAGAGACGTGTCCCGTGTGTACTGCAACTAGTCGCCAATCCAACTACCCCCCATGTCCGGAATGTAAGCCCGCACCTAGGCCCGCCCATCCGCCACATCGAACATACCACCAGCACGACAACCTTCCCATTCGAAACACTGACTGGGGGTGGCGACCAGTGAACAATCATGTGTAGCCTACCCACGCGTACATGTGGGCCCTCCATGATCCATGTCACCTGCGGCAAAGACATGACATGCGCAATGAGGGAAGTGAGGAGAGCTGTCCGCCCCACGCGCAGAAGGTGCATCAGCTCCACAGACCCAGCAGCGAGTCCAGCAGGGGTCACATGTGCAGGGGCAGCTGTGCCTGGTGTGAAGGCACATGCATATAGACAGCACATCGACCAATGTGTAGTCTGCCCACATCCACAGTCCATCATCATGCGGACATAGGAATTGAACACAGGGCAACACATCTTAGCTGGTGCACCCACCGTGACCAACAATGCGCAATCATCGACGTACCCGCCCTGTGCATGGCCCCCACCCAACGGAGGCACATCCAGTGCCACCATCCCACACACACAAGCCTTCCACGGAACATGCTGTGTCCAATGCTCAGTACAGAGTCAGCGCCCATCTGGTGGATCCTGAACAGGAGACACATGCACACACATGCCAGCTCCCACTATGTACGACTGCCACCTGGCACCTGCAATGTAACCTCTCACCTGTGACGTGTGACTGCAAGCACACAGCCGTCTTGGCATGGGGCTGTCAATGTGGACACCAGTCAATGTTTCGGGAGCTGTGATCCGTACAGTGCTGTACATAGGGTGCAGTGCTGACACCTACTACTGTCTCATATCCCCTCGTGCCACAGGTCCCACTTGTATTGGCCGCTCAGCCCGTGCCCACATCGTCGTCAGTCGTGTGCCATACTCATCCAGCCTCGGAAGCAGTACCATGCTCAGCAGACACTCATGTTGCCGTGGCGTTGCCGCTTGACGAATATGCAGTCAGTCCCCATCAGCACGCCCCGCAAGTCATTGGGGCCTAGATCCCCATGTGCATGCACATGGCAGTGGTATGTCTCACTTGCCATTGCCATTGTTGGGAGACCTGTGTAAGTGTATTGTGGCCGTGCCGTCCCAGCTTGACAGCTGGGCTGTGGCTCATGTGCTTGCTCAGTCATGTCAGTGACGTGTATGCGAAATTGCTATGTGCCGTGTTGCTTTGACATGTGTCCTCTGTCATTTAACCCAGGCGGAGACCGAACATTGACCGCCCATACCAATTGCTGGCGGACATGGACGATACAGAGGTTATTAGGAAGTTTCGGCTGGACAGGCCAACTCTGCATCGACTGTGTGCCATGTTAGAGCCCCATCTCCGTCCCCGCAGGGTGTATCCGACTGCTGTCACCCCCACGGCTAAGGTGATGGCCGCCATGCATTTCTTCGCCACTGGGTCATTCCAGCACACAGTGGGCAGTGGAGGAGGGATGTCCCAGCCCATGTTCAGCAAGGTGCTGAGGGATGTACTGGCAGCCATGATGCTGTACCGGAACAGGTACATCAGATTCCCCAGGGCTCGTGAATTGGCGGCAGTGAAGGGTGCATTCTATGCCCTTGGCAGAATCCCACACGTCGTGGGAGCCATTGACTGCACTCATGTTGGCCTTGTTCCACCACAGGCCACTGAGCACCTGTACCGCAACAGGAAGCACACGCACTCCCTGAATGTGCAAGTGGTGTGCCTTGCGGACATGGTGATCACCCACGTGTGTGCAAAGTTTCCAGGCTCGGCCCATGACGCACACATAATGCGCAACAGCATCTTGCCACGACTGATGGCCAATCTGCAACAGGATCGTGGCTGTATTGTCGGTGAGTATGTGGAGTGGTGTAGCGTGCTGGTTGTGCGATGCTGTCCCCTGTCCAGTTGGAATAGCAACGGTTCTCTGTGTCCCTCACACCCAGGTGACTCTGCGTATCCGAATGGGGCATGGCTGCTCAGTCCATTGAGGAATCCTCGCACCCCAGCAGACGATCGCTACAATGAGGCACATGGGAGGACCAGACGTGTGGTCGAGCGTACCTTTGGCCTCCTCAAGTCCAGGTTCAGGTGCCTGGACCGCACCGGAGTGCACTGGCGTACTCCCCACAGAAGGTGTGCCAGATAGTGGTGGCGTGCTGCATGCTGCACAATCTGGCCATTCGGAAGCAGATCCCCCTCATTGTGGATGACGGAGATCAACCAGGGCCCCAGCCCGCAGACCAGGACAGCTCGAGTGAGGTGGACAGCGGAGAGGAGGAAGCTGGGAATGTGCGCCAGCAGCTCGTCGCCCGCTACTTCACTTGACGGTGAGTGTCCATGTACGACGGATGATGTGTCTGTATCTATGCAGGTGTGTGTGTGCTGTGTCAGGGTGGCCGTATGTTCACTGCGTGCAGTGTGTCAACGCTCCATGGCCAGGGTAGTATGCCACTGTTGGTGGCTGTGGTATTGTGCCCTATTGCTCTGTGCGATGTGTGTACATTGCTTGTAGTTGTTGACATGTACTGTGTGATGGGTGTGTGACACACTCATTGAATGTGCTCCTGTTCTGTCTCCCACCCCTAGGTCCCTACAGGTCCTCCGGATTCAAATACCATGCCACGCATCAGGTGCCTTTCCGCCCAAGGTGGCCGTTGTATTCTGTACAAATAAGACACAGGGCACAAACAGCAGTTAGTGAAAAAGGTGCATTTATTACAAACTGTGACATGTGATTGTGTGTAAGGTGATGACAAAAGTGGTGCGTGCAGTGACAATGAGCTGTCGGTCATGGCTGCGTGATGATCAGGGTGTACCCACTGGTTCTATGTCCATAGTCCAACACACACATGCCATCCAGATGGCTGTGTGGAGTGGGATCGTAGAGCAAGTCAATGCAGTGGCTGGTCAAGGAAGGCTGGCGGAAGGCTGGCTGGCTGCCTCACTTGCGACTGGAGCGTGCGAAGTCCTCCCGGGAGATCTGTTTCCTCTTCGGACGGCCCCTTCCACGTTTGGGAGGGGGTGTGTGGTGGCGACCTGCTGGTGGTGGGTGAGGTGTGCTCACTGGCTGTGGACGCAGGGGAAGTGGACACTGCTGGCTGACCCTGCGCCCTAGCAGGTGGTGGCGGAGGTGGTGTTGCTGGCCTTGCCTGTGACCCCACCGCCACCACCAGCTGGCCCATGAGGTCCACGAGTTGGTCCATACGGGACACGAATTGGCCCATATGGGCGTCCATGGACCTCAGCACCCCCAGCACCTCCCGCGTGTCAGTAGCAGACCTGGCCCATTGTCCTTGGGCCTCTTCATAGGCCCCAAGGACTCTGGCCATTTGAGGCAGGGCATGGCTCCCAGGGAGGCTGGCGTTTCCCTGACCCTGCTCCTCCTACCAGTCCTGCTGCCACCGGCCCTGCCCACTAGCCACATTGCTCACCACGGTCCTCGCTGTGGCTCCCAGGGTGGATCCAGTCGGCCGGGCCACCACCTGCGCTGGGGCTGGTGCCAGCGAAGACGTGGTGGTGGTGGAGGCGGTGGTGGTCGGTGCGGCGATGGTGGCGGTTGCGGCAGTGGTAGTGGCCGCAATGACCGTGGGTGTGGCCGCAACGACAGTGGCAGCAGGGGACTGGGACTGTTCAGCATCCCTGGATGATGGGTTGGTGGGTAGGAGGGGTCCTGGGGAGCGGCTGGGCCCTGCCACGCCAGATGGGCCAGCTTGGTGGTCCGTGTCCGAAGAGGTGGACAGATCCTCCAGATCCGTGTGTCCTCGTTGGGGGCTTGTAGGCTGGCTGTGCTGGCTGCTGTCCCCATCCCCAGCGTCCAGCAGTTCGTCACCTGTGGAGAGAATGAGATTTGTTATTGTGTTGCACCTGGCGAAGTATGTATTAGTCGTCTGACATTGGCAGTTCGTGCAATCTCGTACATGGGTTTCCCGGAGGCGAGTGTGTGGCTGTGGCATCTGTAGTTGTGTGTGCTAGGCAATGGGACTGTGTGCTGTGCACATGTGGCATGGGACGGATTGGCCATGCCAATGGGTGTGTTGCTTTGCCCCTACTCATTGTGACTCTGGTGTATGCGGGCTCCTGGCCCATCCTGGGTCTGGTTTGTACTTTGCTTTTGGAGTTCAAATGGAACGCTTAGGAACGCATATGGCAACATGGGGGCCATGCCCCAGATTCGCATTTGGGATGGAATATGCTTTTGGGGTTCAAATGGAACGCTTAGGAACGCATATGGCAACATGGGGGCCATGCCCCAGATTCGCATTTGGGATGGAATATGCTTTTGGGGTTCAAATGGAGCAGCTTAGGAACGCATATGGCAACATGGGGGCCATGCCCCAGATTCGCATTTGGGATGGAATATGCTTTTGGGGTTCAAATGGAACGCTTAGGAACGCATATGGCAACATGGGGGCCATGCCCCAGATTCGCATTTGGGATGGAATATGCTTTTGGGGTACATGCTGTGAGCCATGGGTGCCGAACGTGACATGTGTTGTGGCAGCATGACAGTGCATGGTCTGAGGTGTGTGCATGCCTGACATGCCCTGCATATTTGCTGTCTGTTGTGGTTACTGGACATGGCATTGGACGCATCGTTATGAGTGAGTGATAGTTGTGTGCCAGCCAACGTATTGCAGTTGTCCCATCTCCTTGGTGTGCGTGCTGCCCTGTGCCATGTGCATCACTGCAGTGCTCGGGGGGGTGTGGCCCATGTTGTGTGTTGTTGCTCACAGTGTGTCGTGCGCTTAATTGACTTCTGGCACATGGTTGGTCATGGGCATGTGTCTTAGCGTGACTGCTGTATGTGTGGCAGCTGTGCGGATGACATGCCTTTCATGAGACTGGGGCTGACGGATGGGATGGATGGTATGTTGTATGTGCATGGTGTGTCTGTGTGTTTGATGGGTTCAGTGGTGTTCGTGTGCATTTCTGTTGTTCCGCTCTGTTGCGTCTAGTGTTGTTTGTCTTACATAGGCGTAGTTGTGGGGTGTGTGGTTGACAGGCAGTAGGGGCTACATGGACAGGACTTCAATGGTGTTTCGGTTGTGTGTGATGAGTTGCACAGTGGCTGCCGTGTGGGACTATATTCAGTGTGGCTTGTGCATGCAGACGTGGCTCCTTGGGTGTTGCTATGTCTGTGATGGGTCATGTGGGGTGTGAGTCTGCTGTTCATGTCCGTGTGCACATTGTTCACTTGTTCGTGACGGTGGGCGGTGCTGCGTGTTCGTGTGCTACGTGACATGTCCCATGTGTTGGTGGTGTTATGGTCCTCATGCCTCCAGTAATCCAGCCCTGTCCAGTTTCCCACCTGCAAGTTGTTCGTGCGTGCACTGTACTGGATGCCACATGGCTGTTAGCGGGGGTGCTCCATGTTGCAGGTCTGTGGGGGTGGGGGGGTGTAGTGGGTCGTGGGGGTGGCTGTACACCCACTGACACCGATTGCTGTGGACCGTGATGTCTGCCTTTCGGCTGTCGTTGTGCACTGCGGTGGCTGACACGTGGGTGTGGGGTGTGGGGAGTGCTCCTCCTTGCTGTGCTGTGGGACTGGGGCCTGGTGTGTGTTGTACTTGGGCTGTCCACCGTCCCACCCACTGCACTTTGTGTTCCTGCCACTTACCTGTTACTTGTCGGTTGGTGCAGCTGTGCCTGGCACATGGGTGTGGGGAGTGCTCCACCTTGCTGGTCTGTGGGAGTGGGGGCCTGGTGGGTGTTGTACTTCAGCTGTCCCCCTCCGACCCACTGCACTTTGTGTTCCTGCCACTTACCTGTTACTTGTCAGTTGGTGCAGCTGTGGCGGACACATGGGTGTGGTGGGTGCTCGTTGTGGCGCTTCTGGCATATTTGGGGACCTATTGGTGGTTATGTGGCTGGCTTAGTGTACACATGTCCCCACGCATCTTACAGTTGTTCGGTTTGGCCTGTGTGAGGTAGTGTCTGTTGCATGTGCGTGTGATGTGTTGTGTATTGTGTGCTGGACATGGGGGTGTTTGTCCCTGGGAGCTGTGGCATGGTGGTTGCGCATGTGTGTACATAGCGGTGTGCTGGTATACATTAGTTTGTACTTACCAGCCTCCACTCCCCCTGCTAATCCGGCGAGGATCTCCGGATGGATTACGACTCGCACCTTCTCCTCCCACGCTTTGAAGGTCTTAAAGAGCGCGGGATTCCCTCCGCCAGTGACGGCAGCCAGCTCTCTGTTTTTGCCCTCCTTCTTCTTGACCAGGCTCTTTACGTCATTCCAACGTTTGTTTATCTCGGTTCTGTTCCTGGGCAGAGTCCCGACTGCATTGACCTGGTCTACGATCCGGGTCCACATTCTGTTTCTGGTGGCTAGTGGTGTGTGCTGGACCATGTTCCCATAGATTTGTGGGTACACCTTGATGATCTCGTCGACCATGACCGTCAGCTCCATGGGCGTGAACTTGGGCATCCTTTGTGGTGCCATGGTGTTTGTGGTGCTGGTGCGGTGTGTGTTGTGTAATGTGCAGGGGGTTTGTGGTGCCGGTGTTTGGTGGTGGTGGTGGTGGTGGTGGTGGTGGTGGTGGTGGTGTTTGGTGGTGGTGGTGGTGGTGGTGGTGGTAGTGATGTGTGCGTTTCTGTGGTGTGCTGCTGTCCTTGCTGTGTCACTGTGTCCTCTCCTCTCCTCTCTGGTTTGCAATGTAGCAAGGGGTTGTGGTCTGTGGGAGTGCTGCTTTTGTACTCACCTATGTGGGTGTGTCCTCATGGTCTGTTGTTTTCAGGTGTGTTGTGTCTGGGGTTCTGGCCTTTGTATTTTTTGTTTGTCCGGGGGGTGTTTTCGGGATGTGTCCTGTGCTTGTGTATTTGTGCGTGCCTTGCTGTGTGGACTTGTTGGCCATGTTGTGTGCTATTGGTTTTGTGTGCGGATGGTTTCTGTGCAGGTACGTGGGCGCCATGGCTTCTGCCGTGTCGATTCTCATCGGCGTTGTTTGCGCTGGCGGGCGGTATATTTGTTGTTTTTCCGCGCTCATGGCGGTGCGATCGTAATTTCACGTGCGGTGTGTCGGCCGTGTGGGCGGGCGGTTTTGTGTTGTCGTGCGTGTTTCCGTCCGTGGCGGGCGGTTTGACTCCGACTCGGACGATGGCGGGCGGTATTTTGTATGATTTTTCCGCCGATGGCGGTTTTCAGTTTGTGTACTCATAATGGCGTGGTCGGTGTTCAGGCGGTGTGTGCGGGCGTATTTTTGCCGCTTCCATGCCTGGCGGATTTATTTACGCCGGGTATCGTAATGTGCCCCATAGAAACATATTATAATGTGGAAAAAAATCTAAAATTTACATAAAAAGATCCATTTTTTTAATGTAACAAAAAATTAACAAACAAATAAATATTTTAGAATAGAAATTAATTTTAATCAAAATAAATATTTATTACATAAATGTAATATTTTTTTCCTACCCTATAACACCACACAATTTACAACACACATCTAACTTTTAAAAAAAGTGTATCTCCATAATTAACACAATTAATTATCAATTAAACAATTATTAATAATTAAAAAACACATTTAAAAAGGTAAAAATTAATGTACTAACCAAATGTTACAGCTATAGAACCTAAATCCCCAAACAAAATAAAAATAAACAATTACCAAAAATATTTATCAATTAATAAATGAATATTAATGATCAAGTAATAATTAATTTAAACTAAATTACTTTTCACCCTCTACCCCAATAAACACCAAAACACACACCTAAAAATATTTACACAATTTCCATAACTAATTTTACATCAATAAATTAATATCAATTAACAACAAATCATTAATTAATTTTAAAAACGTACTTCCCACCATTTACCACTATAAACCCCACAACTGCCACATCAAAATAATTACACAATTGCCATATTTAAATTTTAATTAATTAGCATTAATTAACAAACAATTAATTAATTATAAATAAATTACCTCCCACCATATTCCCCTATAAATGCTGCCACCAATTTCTTAAAACTTGACACAACTAACATAATTAATTAACAATTAATTAATTAATAACAATTAACAAGCAAAATATAAATAATTATTAATAAATTAATTCACACAATTAACACCATAAAATTAAATAAATATTATATTAAAAATATTAATAAATGTATTCAAATTAAATTACTTCCCACCCTACTCCCCAATCAACCCACAACCCGCTCCTAAAAAATAACACAATTAACATAATTACCAATTAATTAATAATAATTAACCAATTAATAAATAATTCATAAATTAATTTCCACAATGAACAATATAAAATATTAAACAAATTAATATTGTTTAATAAAAATATTAATAATTTAATTATAATTAAATTACTTCCCACCCTACTCCCCTATAAACCCACAACCCGCTCCTAAAAAAATGACACAATTAACATATTTACCAATTAATTAATCAATAAAAATTAACAGCCACTTATTAATTAATTAATAATAAATTAATTCCCACAATTAACAGTATAAAATCAAAATTAAATAAATACTAATAAATAAAAATTAATATTCAATTTATTATAATTAAATTAGTTCCCACCCTATTCCCCTATAAACCCACAACCCGCTACGGAACTAAAACACAAAATTTAATTAAAATAAAATTAATAACTTCTAAAAATTTAACACATATATTAAAAAACAAATGCAATACTTAGACAAAAAAATAGAGCACATACATTTAAAATACATACTAAAATACATAACACTAACTAAAAAAACGATATTTTTAACAACTATGGGGCACATTACGATACCCGGCGTAAATAATTCCGCCAGGCATGGAAGCGGCAAAAATCCGCCCGCACACACCGCCTGAACACCGACCACGCCATTACGATTACACAAACCGAATACCGCCATCGGCGAAAAAGCACACAAAATACCGCCCGCCAACGTCCGAGTCGGAGACAAACCGCCCGCCACGGACGGAAACACGCACGACAACACAAAACCGCCCGCCCTCACGGCCGACACACCGCACGTGAAATTACAATCGCACCGACATGAGCGCGGAAAACCCACAAATATACCGCCCGCCAGCGCAAACAACGCCGATGAGAATCGACACGGCAGAAGCCATGGCGCCCACGTACCTGCACAGAAACCATCCGCACACAAAACCAATAGCACACAACATGGCCAACAAGTCCACACAGCAAGGCACGCACAAATACACAAGCACAGTACATATCCCGAAAACACCCCCGGACAAACAAAAAATACAAAGGCCAGAACCCCAGACACAACACACCTGAAAACAACAGACCATGAGGACACACCCACATAGGTGAGTACAAAAGCAGCACTCCCACAGACCACAACCCCTTGCTACATTGCAAACCAGAGAGGAGAGGAGAGGACACAGTGACACAGCAAGGACAGCAGCACACCACAGAAACGCACACATCACAACCACCACCACCACCACCAAACACCACCACCACCACCACCACCACCACCAGCAAACACCGGCACCACAAACCCCCTGCACAGTACACAACACACACCGCACCAGCACCACAAACACCATGGCACCACAAAGGATGCCCAAGTTCACGCCCATGGAGCTGACGGTCATGGTCGACGAGATCATCAAGGTGTACCCACAAATCTATGGGAACATGGTCCAGCACACACCACTAGCCACCAGAAACAGAATGTGGAACCGGATCGTAGACCAGGTCAATGCAGTCGGGACCCTGCCCAGGAACAGAGTCGAGATTAACAAACGTTGGAATGACGTCAAGAGCCTGGTCAAGAAGAAGGAGGGCAAAAACAGAGAGCTGGCTGCCGTCACTGGCGGAGGGAATCCCGCGCTCTTTAAGACCTTCAAAGCGTGGGAGGAGAAGGTGCGAGTCGTAATCCATCCGGAGATCCTCGCCGGATTAGCAGGGGGAGTGGAGGCTGGTAAGTACAAACTAATGTATACCAGCACACCGCTATGTACTCACATGCACTACCACCATGCCACAGCTCCCAGGGACAAACACCCCCATGTCCAGCACACAATACACAACACATCACACACACATGCAACAGACACCACCACACACAGCCCAAACCGAACAACTGCAAGATGCGTGGGGACATGTGTACACTAAGCCAGCCACGTAACCACCAACAGGTCCCCAAATATGCCAGAAGCGCCACAACGAGCACCCACCACACCCATGTGTCCGCCACAGCTGCACCAACCGACAAGTAACAGGTAAGTGGCAGGAACACAAAGTGCAGTGGGTGGGACGGTGGACAGCCCAAGTACAACACACACCAGGCCCCAGTCCCACAGCACAGCAAGGAGGAGCATCCCCACACCCCACACCCACGTGTCAGCCACCGCAGTGCACAACGACAGCCGAAAGGCAGACATCACGGTCCACAGCAATCGGTGTCAGTGGGGATCCAGCCACCCCCACGACCCACAACACCCTCCCACCCCCACAGACCTGCAACATGGAGCACCCCCCGCTTAGAGCCATGTGGCATCCAGTACAGTGCACGCACGAACAACTTGCAGGTGGGAAACTGGACAGGGCCGGATTACTGGAGGCATGAGGACCGTAACACGACCAACACATGGGACATGTCACGTAGCAGACGAACACGCAGCACCGCCCACCGTCACGAACAAGTGAACAATGTGCACACGGACATGAACAACAGACTCACACCCCACATGACCCATCACAGACATAGCAACACCCAAGGAGCCACGTCTGCATGCACAAGCCACACTGAATATAGTACCACACGGCAGCCACTGTGCAACTCATCACACACAACCGAAACACCATTGAAGTCCTGTCCATGTAGCCCCAACTGCCTGTCAACCACACACCCCACAACTACGCCTATGTAAGACAAACAACACTAGACGCAACAGAGCGGAACAACATAAATGCACACGAACACCACTGAACCCATCAAACACACAGACACACCATGCACAAACAACATACCATCCATCCCATCCGTCAGCCCCAGTCTCATGAAAGGCATGTCATCCGCACAGCTGCCACACATACAGCAGTCACGCTAAGATACATGCCCATTACCAACCATGTGCCAGAAGTCAATGAAGTGCACAACACACTGTGAGCAACAACACACAACATGGGCCACACCCCCCGAGCACTGCAGTGATGCACATGGCACAGGGCAGCACGCACACCAAGGAGATGGGACAACTGCAATACGTTGGCTGGCACACAACCATCACTCACTCATAACGATGCGTCCAATGCCATGTCCAGTAATCACAACAGACAGCAAATATGCAGGCCATGTCAAGCATGCACACACCTCAAACCATGCACTGTCATGCTGCCACAACACATGTCACGTTCGGCACCCATGGCTCACAGCATGTACCCCAAAAGCATATTCCCTCCCAAATGCGAATCCGGGGCATGGCCCCCATGTTGCCATATGCGTTCCTAAGCGTTCCATTTGAACCCCAAAAGCATATTCCCTCCCAAATGCGAATCTGGGGCATGGCCCCCATGTTGCCATATGCGTTCCTAAGCGTTCCATTTGAACCCCAAAAGCATATTCCCTCCCAAATGCGAATCCGGGGCATGGCCCCCATGTTGCCATATGCGTTCCTAAGCGTTCCATTTGAACCCCAAAAGCATATTCCCTCCCAAATGCGAATCTGGGGCATGGCCCCCATGTTGCCATATGCGTTCCTAAGCGTTCCATTTGAACCCCAAAAGCATATTCCCTCCCAAATGCGAATCCGGGGCATGGCCCCCATGTTGCCATATGCGTTCCTAAGCGTTCCATTTGAACCCCAAAAGCATATTCCCTCCCAAATGCGAATCTGGGGCATGGCCCCCATGTTGCCATATGCGTTCCTAAGCGTTCCATTTGAACCCCAAAAGCATATTCCCTCCCAAATGCGAATCCGGGGCATGGCCCCCATGTTGCCATATGCGTTCCTAAGCGTTCCATTTGAACCCCAAAAGCATATTCCCTCCCAAATGCGAATCCGGGGCATGGCCCCCATGTTGCCATATGCGTTCCTAAGCGTTCCATTTGAACCCCAAAAGCATATTCCCTCCCAAATGCGAATCTGGGGCATGGCCCCCATGTTGCCATATGCGTTCCTAAGCGTTCCATTTGAACCCCAAAAGCATATTCCCTCCCAAATGCGAATCTGGGGCATGGCCCCCATGTTGCCATATGCGTTCCTAAGCGTTCCATTTGAACCCCAAAAGCAAAGTACAAACCAGACCCAGGATGGGCCAGGAGCCCGCATACACCAGAGTCACAATAAGTAGGGGCACAGCAACACACCCATCGGCATGGCCAATCCGTCCCATGCCACATGTGCACAGCACACAGTCCCATTGCCAAGCACACACAACTACAGATGCTACAGCCACACACACGCCTCCGGGAAACCCATGTACGAGATTGCACGAACTGCCAATGTCAGACGACTAATACATACTTCGCCAGGTGCAACACAATAACTAATCTCATTCTCTCCACAGGTGACGAACTGCTGGATGCTGGGGATGGAGCCAGCAGCCAGCACAGCCAGCCTACAAGCCCCCAACGAGGACACACGGATCTGGAGGATCTGTCCTCCTCTTTGGACACGGACAACCAAGCAGGCCCATCTGGTGTGGCAGGGCCCAGCCGCTCCCCAGGACCCCTCCTACCCACCAACCCATCATCCAGGGCTGCTGAACATTCACAGCCCCCTGCTGCCACTGTCGTTGCGGCCACACCCACGGTCATTGTGGCCACCACCACTGCCGCAACCGCCACCATCGCCGCACCGACCACCACCGCCGCCACGTCTCCGCTGGCACCAGCCCCAGCGCAGGTGGTGGCCCGGACGACTGGATCCACCCTGGGAGCCACAGCGAGGACCGTGGTGAGCAATGTGGCTAGTGGGCAGGCCGGTGGCAGCAGGACTGGTAGGAGGAGCAGGGTCAGGGAAACGCCAGCCTCCCCTGGGAGCCATGCCCTGCCTCACATGGCCAGAGTCCTTGGGGCCTATGAAGAGGCCCAAGGACAATGGGTCCGGTCTGCCTCAGACACGCGTGAGGTGTGCTGGGGGTGTTGAGGTCCATGGACGCCCGTATGGGCCAAATCGTGGACCTCATGGGACAGCTGGTGGTGGCGGTGAGGTCACAGCCAGGGACAGCAGCTCCCCCTCCGCCACCACCTGCCGGGGCGCAGGGTGGAGCAGCAGTGTCCAGTTCCCCTGCGTCCACAGCCAGTGATCACACCTCAACCACCAGCATGTCGCAAGCAGGCACCCCCTCGCAAACGTGGAAGGGGCCGTCCGAAGAGGAAACAGATCTCCCGGGAGGACTTCGCACGCTCCAGTCGCAAGTGAGGCAGCCAGCCAGCCTTCCGCCAGCCTTCCTTGACCAGCCACTGCATTGACTTGGACTACGATCCCACTCCACACAGCCATCTGGATGGCATGTGTGTGTTGGACTATGGACATAGAACCAGTGGGTACACCCTGATCATCACGCAGCCATGACCGACAGCTCATTGTCACTGCACGCACCACTTTTGTCATCATCTTACACACAATCACATGTCACAGTTTGTAATAAATGCACCTTTTTCACTAACTGCTGTTTGTGCCCTGTGTCTTATTTGTACGGAATACAACGGCCACCTTGGGCGGAAAGGCACCTGATGCGTGGCATGGCATTTGAATCCGGAGGGCCTGTAGGGACCTAGGGGTGGGAGACAGAACAGGAGCACATTCAATGAGTGTGTCACACACCCATCACACAGTACATGTCAACAACTACAAGCAATGTACACACATCGCACAGAGCAATAGGGCACAATGCCACAGCCACCAACAGTGGCATACTACCCTGGCCATGGAGCGTTGACACACAGCACGCAGTGAACAAACGGCCACCCTGACACAGCACACACACACCTGCACAGATACAGCCACATCAGCCGTCGTACATGGACACTCACCGTCAAGTGAAGTAGCGGGCGATGAGCTGCTGCCGCACATTACCAGCTTCCTCCTCTCCGCTGTCCTCCTCACTCGAGCTGTCCTGGTCTGCGGGCTGGGGCCCTGGTTGATCTCCGTCATCCACGATGAGGGGGATCTGCTTCCGAATGGCCAGATTGTGCAGCATGCAGCACGCCACCACTATCTGGCACACCTTCTGTGGGGAGTACGCCAGCGCACCCCCGGTGCGGTCCAGGCACCTGAACCTGGACTTGAGGAGGCCAAAGGTACGCTCGACCACACGTCTGGTCCTCCCATGTGCCTCATTGTAGCGATCGTCTGCTGGGGTGCGAGGATTCCTCAATGGACTGAGCAGCCATGCCCCATTCGGATACGCAGAGTCACCTGGGTGTGAGGGACACAGAGAACCGTTGCTAATCCAACTGGACAGGGGACAGCATCGCACAGCCAGCACGCTACACCACTCCACATACTCACCGACAATACAGGCACGATCCTGTTGCATATTGGACATCAGTCGTGGCAAGATGCTGTTGCGCATTATGTGTGCGTCATGGGCCGAGCCTGGGAACTTTGCACACACGTGGGTGATCACGATGTCCGCAAGGCACACCACTTGCACATTCAGGGAGTGCGTGTGCTTCCTGTTGCGGTACAGGTGCTCAGTGGCCTGTGGTGGAACAAGGCCGACATGTGTGCAGTCAATGGCTCCAACGACGTGTGGGATTCTGCCAAGGGCATAGAATGCACCCTTCACTGCCGCCAATTCACAAGCCCTGGGGAAGCGGATGTACCTGTTCCGGTACAGCATCATGGCTGCCAGTACATCCCTCAGCACCTTGCTGAACATGGGCTGGGACATCCCTCCTCCACTGCCCACTGTGTGCTGGAATGGCCCAGTGGCGAAGAAATGCATGGCGGCCATCACCTTAGCCGTGGGGGTGACAGCAGTCGGATACACCCTGCGGGGACGGAGATGGGGTTCTAACATGGCACACAGTCGATGCAGGGTTGGCCTGTCCAGCCGAAACTTCCTAATAACCTCTGTATCGTCCATGTCCGCCAGCAATTGGTATGGGCGGTCAATGTTCGGTCTCCGCCTAGGGACAATGGCAGAGGACACATGTCAAAGCAACACGACACATGGCAATTTCGCATACACATCACTGACATGACTGAGTAAGCACAGGAGCCACAGCCCAGCTGTCAAGCTGGGGCGGCACGGCCACAATACACTTACACAGGTCTCCCAACAATGGCAATGGCTAGTGATACAAACCACTGCCATGTGCATGCACATGGGGATCTAGGCCCCAATGACTTGCGGGGCGTGCTGATGGGGACTGACTGCATATCCGTCAAGCGGCAACGCCACGGCAACATGAATGTCTGCTGAGCATGAAACTGCTTCCGCGGCTGGATGAGTATGGCACACGACGACGACGATGTGGGCACAGGCTGAGCGGCCAAAACAAGTGGGACCTGTGGCACGAGGGGATATGAGACAGTAGTAGGTGTCAGCACTGCACCCTATGTACAGCACTGTACGGATCACACCTCCCGAAACATTGACAGGTGTCCACATTGACAGCCCCATGCCAAGACGGCTGTGTGCTTGCAGTCACACGTCACAGGTGAGAGGTTACATTGCACGTGCCAGGTGGCAGTCGTACATAGTGGGAGCTGGCATGTGTGTGCATGTGTCTCCTGTTCAGGATCCACCAGATGGGCGCTGACTCTGTACTGACCATTGGACACAGCATGTTCCGTGGAAGGCTTGTGTGTGTGGGATGGTGGCACTGGATGTGCCGCCGTTGGGTGGGGGCCATGCACAGGGCGGGTACGTCGATGATTGCGCATTGTTGGTCACGGTGGGTGCACCCACTAGGATGTGTTGCCCTGTGTTCAATTCCTATGTCCGCATGATGATGGACTGTAGATGTGGGCAGACTACACATTGGTCGATGTGCTGTCTATATGCATGTGCCTTCACACCAGGCACAGCTGCCCCTGCACATGTGACCCCTGCTGGACTCGCTGCTGGGTCTGTGGAGCTGATGCACCTTCTGCGCGTGGGGCGGGCAGCTCTCCTCACTTCCCTCATTGCGCATGTCATGACTTTGCCGCAGGTGACATGGATCATGGAGGGCCCACATGTACGCGTGGGTAGGCTACACATGATTGTACACTGGTCGCCACCCCCAGTCAGTGTTTCGAATGGGAAGGTTGTCGTGCTGGTGGTATGTTCGATGTGGCGGATGGGCGGGCCTAGGTGCGGGCTTACATTCCGGACATGGGGGGGTAGTTGTATTGGCGACTAGTTGCAGTACACACGGGACACGTCTCTTCCTTTCCACATCTGGGTCATCCCTTGTACTAACTGACAGTGATACAGTCATCTTCGCCCCAGCCCTCATGTCCTCCCCTCGCTCCCCCAATATGCATGCTCACCTGCGAGGCTAGCGCTTGCACAGGCAGCCCCAAGCTCGCACCAGAGAGGGCAAGGAGTGTATGTGTGGGTCCAGTTGCACGAGTGGGCTGTCTCAGGGTATGATGTGTTGCGGGACGCCGTCCACCTGCGTGGTGCCCCAAATGGAGACCCGGCCTGCATGGACTATGCATCACAGTCTTCGCCTTCCGGATCCGCCACCTGTGACACCCAGTGGCTGTGGCTGCCCTTGCGGCCAGGCCGCGTCCGTCTGTGGTTGATGGCCCACACATTCACTCTTTGGCCTCTCTGGGGAGGGCTCGGGGGTGGTGGCGCACGCGCTTGCACTTAGTCGCAATGGCATGTGGCGTGGTTGGTATGATGGGCAATGGATGGGATGGTGCGAGCCACCTCCCGTGACGTCAGTGCTGCTCGTGCTGTGGTGCGTCCCCCTACACTTCCATCTGACTTGTGCCATGCTAGACGTTGAGGTTCTATTGCCTGCGTGATATGACCAGGAGGAGCGCGAGGAGACCTCTCACACACCATGCTCCACTGCCATCCCGTGCCCTGTATCGCCTGTGCGGATTGACTATGTTGGGGTTACACCTGGTCGACTGGGGCTGTGTGTGCCTTGTCAGGGGCATGGCGGGCGCACAACAGGATCCAGCTTGTCCACAGAGGGTGGGCTGAGGTGCGCCTGGTACCGCTTTGTACGTGTGCCCGGCTGCTGTGCACACACGTGTTCACTCCCCCCGACAGGTGTCCTCTCACAATGCCCAGGGAAGCGGTGGTGTACTGTTCATGACCCCTCCCAACACGGCGTGCTCCAACTTGGCATGTGCGCATCTACCCGTCGCACCCACCCACCTGAGCACTGCGTCCATACGACTTCACACGACACATGTGTGTCTTCCACAGTAGTGCTACTCATTTGCGTTGACATCCAATACCAGTGGACTACATGGTCATGTCACGACTGCCGTGTACTTCACATACTCTCATCCTCTCTCATTCGTACTTGTGAAATGAGTCAGCGGAGACAGTTTTGGTTTCAAACATTATATTGAGTCTTCTGTCCTCTGTGATGCAGTATAGTGGACACTACTGGCAGCGGGATACATGTTGAGGATATACTGAGCATGATTGCAAATGGGATAGGGTGTGGGGTTACATGTGATTGGCTGTTGCATGTGGGATGTGGGCTTCAGAGTGACATCTGCTTGGCCAAGGCTGTGCTAATGTACATTTACGTATAGCTGCGGAGCTGCGGACTTTGACACAGATGGTATACATGTAGCCTACCAGACCGCTTGGCATCATGGGCACAGTCCATCTCAGTTCCATGTGACAGGTTTGCTGCGGTTGTTCCTCATGCACGCGTGCATGTGAGATGACATCAGGGCATGTGCTTGCGTGCATGCAGCGGCGTGCCACTTGTTGTTGCACTGTGGTGGTTACTGGACATGTCACAGTCACTGGGGTCGTGTTGTTGTTGTATGCACTTGTCGTCCATGCAAAGGTCCTGGTATGGGATTCCCGGGGCGGGGGTGGGAGGGGTGCAGCACCCACAGACTCCAGGCGACCTATTCATGTCCACTGAGCGGTGTGTGTGTCCATGGGCGCTGGATCCATGTCGTGTCCTGGTTGTTCGTGCAGTTCCGTCCATGTGGGTGCGATACACAGAGCCCATGCCACTGCCTCCCACGATGCATGCGGTGTTCCTGGATGTGATGGGGAACAGTGTGCATGTCCCGGTCATATCCGATGTCATGGCGATGTCGTTGATGGTGTGGTTACAGTTGCCGGTCGTTTGGTATGGCTGTTGTGGTGGTGACTGGCCAGTCCGTGCGGAAGCTAAGCATGGGTGCGGGGTTGGACATCATAGGTCACTCGGGGAACCTGCGTTGTGGTCCGACGTATTTACAGGTTGTCAGGTATGCGATGCCGTCCAGCAGGGCTTCCATGTCATTGGTGGTGTACATGTTTGCCAGCCAATGAAGCGGATGGTGGCTGTCAAGGTGTTGTTCGTAGGTTGTCCCTTGGAGGACCATGATGGGGCATGCTGGGTGACATTCGATGTAGCTGTTATCGATGATCCGTCGTGTGGAGGCACAGTGGTCCCATTTCAGTGCGGGTGCGATGTTGGCCACATACGCCATGCCCCCATAGGCAGAGCAGGCCCTGTCGTGTGCGTCCAGAGGGAGGAGTAGTGGTAGCAGGTCCGCCTTCAGACATGCCGGGTTGGAGAGGCATATCTCGACGGGATGCTGGTAGGGACACCTCCGACAGTAGAAGACGGGCATGACGCAGCTGAACAATGTGATGCGGTAAGTCAGTCGGTAACTTACGTTCAGCAGGGACAGGAGATCGCATCCCAATGTATGGCACAGGTTGGTTTTGTACAGCTTGAGCTGTTCGGCGTAGTTGGGTAGGTGTGTTGCGGTTGCCATTTCGCAGCGGTTCGTTGAGGTGGCGTGCTCCGGCTGTGTGTGCAGTCTGCAATGTGCACGCTCCGGGGTTGCTGTGAGCTCTGTGTAGTCGTAGGGAGACAGGACTTGTGTTCTGTTGGCTTGTTTGGAGGACACGGGCCCTCTTCCCACATGCTTCTCAGACAGTTCAAGGTCAGTGCTGTGTGACTCCTTCCAATTAACTTGCATGTGGCCGACATGGGGGAGTGTTTTCTTCTTTCTTCCCCGTCCGTTGTGTGCTTCTGTGATATGCGCTATCTGCCGTGTGGTCGGTCTCCTCGGCATGCCTGTGTTGGTCTATTCTTGGACAATGGCTGTATTCACCGGCTTCTGTCGTAGGGCTGTGGTTTCGGAGTTGGAATGGAAGGTCATTCAGTGCTGTCTGCTCTCCCTTGTGTGGGCGGCAGGCTGCCTTTCCGCTCTGCGTTGGGCCTTGTGTGTGGATGTTATTCTTGGGCCACCTGTTGTCGGTCCCCGGGCTCTTTGGTGTTCCGTTTTATATGTCTTGTTCATATGTGCAGGGTGGTATGGGTGTTTCTGTGTGGTACTGGCGTTCCTCTTCCCGAAGGAGCCCTGCTTCTCCTAGTTGGTGTTGCCGCCGCTGTGTGCTACGCCATGTTTGTTACACTGGGGTGTGTCCTGCTGTTGCGTGTCTTCACTGACATGTGTGCGTCGGTTGTGTGGCGTTGGGTGTTGTCCGTGAATTGGGCGTTGGGGACATGTCTGTGGCCGGCCTGTCACGTGTCATGTGCGTTCGGGGTGGGGCTGATGTGTGTGCTGCTTGGTTGTGTCCCTGTGTCTGTGTGCGACGCATGCATGGCGCTGCGGTTGGCCTCTGCGTTGTGCGCATGTGTGGCGGCGTCATCGGCGCTTTGGGGCCGTGACGGGGTGGTTGGTTCCTAGTCCCAGGTGGTGTGTACACATGTGTTCTGCGATGTTACGATTTGGCCTGTGTGTCATATGTGGATGCGATGGTGGATGTGTTGTGTACACGCGCTGGTGGGGGTTGTCCGCTTTTTCCGCCCTTGCACTGTGTGCGCTGTTTGCGTGCACTTGTTGTGTGTGTGCCTACCTGCGTCTCCGCGGTACGTTGCGTCCTTGGTGGTGCATCAGCAGGAGCATGGGGACGGCCTGCAGTGCTGGATTCATGCTCGGGGAGCCGCTTTTCGTTGTCCGTGCTCGGCGTCCGTGTTACCGCTTCGGTTTGTCGTACGGTATCTCTTGGCCGTGGGAGCCGTTTGTTTGCGGCATCGTAATTTATGCGCCGGGCGGGACGTGTTTCGTCGGACGGTGTGTGTCAGTTGGGCTGCGCCGCTACGTGTACGGGCGCACTTTGATGGCGGACGGTGTTGCTGGCTTGCCGGCGGTGTTTGGCCTGCTTTTCGCATCGTAATTGGGCGGGCGTGTGGACTGCTGCGTGCCGGCGGTAACTGGTGCTTTTTGCATCCGCCAGCACGGCGGTTGTGCTTCCGCCCGCCATCGTAATGGGCCCCTATATTTTTGCAAACGATATTAATGACTTTGATATTTTTGAAAACGATATTTCTTACCTTAAACTCGATATTCTTGACCACGTAATTCTTGCAGTCAATATTTCTGTATCTCGATATTCTGCACTCGATATTAGTGCAAGTCGACATTTCCAACTCGATATTCTGACTCTTTACCCCAGTGGGTCATAAAGGTGTTCAGATTTAATGCACATGCAATCCTTGCCCTCTCTGCAGAGCGCACAGAGTGTTATTAGATTTTGTGTGAAAGCATGAGAAGGAGACACACAACAGTCAAAATAAAATATTCACAGCACCAAATGGAAACAAAATGCAGTGCTTAAAGCTCAGTTGGGTTGGTTGTGTGGGGTGTTGGTGAAGTGAGTAGATAAACAGATGTATGTGTAGAAGAGAGAGTGGCAAGACGGGGTGAAGAAGAAAATGATGATGTGTGAGATATGCAGATGGAGGATTTCAGAAAGATGTAGGGAGAAAAAGGGGGAAAGTGTCTAACATAGGGAGAGACAACAAAGAAAAGTAGCATGAAGTGGTATAGCAATGATTGAGACACCTCGGCCTCCACAGATCTTAGCAATGTTTATTCAGTCTCAAATTTTCAGAATTGAGTTATTTTCAATTCTAATTATTCACAACAAAATTATTGTGTTGAAAATGCTAACAAGCACTGTCAAAGCCAATATGTCAGGCTTGTTTCTTAGGTGTATGCCCGTTGTTGTGTTGAATGTCTGGATGCAGTAACATAACACTCACTGGGAGACATAGAAATACCAGCCAGGTGGCATACTTTGTAAAGCACACGATTTTTAGTTTTCATGTTTTTAGCCACACCCCTAATTATGTAGGCCACACCTTTTGTAAAGAATGCCTATTTACACTTCTTTGCCAATGCACCTTTTAGAGTCCACCCACAATTTATTCCCACTTAAAGCACTGGCTTCCAGAGATACCCCTAATTACGTAAGCCAAACCTTTTGGAAAGGATTCCTAGTTACACTTCTTTACCAATGCACCTTTTAGAGTCCACCTACCATTTTAATCCCACTTAAAGCTCCGGCTTCCAGAGATGATCACCAGAGTGACTTGATCAAAGCCTTGGGTGTGGTGATTGGGCACTTGCACACACTGCTTCAGCACTGTGGTCCCCACTGCACCATTGGTTTTCCTCTATCTGAATCCCCACATGTATATGAGAAGTTTCAGACTAAGGGGCCGATTCCGATTCAGGCCGGAAATCTCCCCGACCGAGACGGACCCGGAGAGATTTCAGACCGAATCGGACCCTAGCAGTCCGACCGAATGAGTACGATGCGTTCGCATGCAATCGGACTCGATTCGGTCGGACTCCCATTGAAGTCAATGGGAGCCGGTCATACAACGCGTACGCGGGCTCCCATTGATTCAATGGGTGCGAGGCGAACAAGGGCGCCCCCTACAGCGGGTACGCATCGAAGCGACTCGCGCCATACATGCACAGGTAGGGGGGACCCATGGGTCCCCCCTGTGTGCGACTCGCGCGGCTACGCATACAGGGGGGTCCGACACGGACCCCCAAAGTCCGGCTCCGACTGCTCTTTGGAGCCGGACTGCGCGAGTCGGTCGGACTGCTCGAGGCGCGCATCGTACTTACCCGGCCGGGGAACGTCTCCATTGCACGGTGCGAGTCGTGTCCGTGCGAGTCGGTCGGAGCGGTTGGGTCCCGCGAACGAGTCGGTCGGCAATTTCCCGAGCGCTCGCATCGTACTCGCTCGCCCGGACGCACGTCCGAATCGGTCGGGAAAGAGGGCTCCGAATCGGATCCGGTAAAGCCGAATACGATTCGGTGCCCTCCCGGCCGAGATCGGAATCGGCCCCATAGTATCAGCATGCCCGGTCTCCAAAGTCCACAGCACTGCACCACCTTTTTTCCCTTAGGCTCTTTGTGTATTGTCACCAAACTGTCTCTGCAGTGTGACAATGGGTCGCAAGGCCAGTGTTTGTGTGTGGTGGTTCCACACCTACTCTGAGAAGAGCGGCACAAACAGGTACTTTTGTTGACAGTTCATTACCAATACAACAATTAATTCTTACGGTGCTTCATGATGTGCTTTTCTTAAGTGGTGTAACTAATGAACGTTTTTATAAATCTTGGCACATGATTAACACAACTGCTGGAGTCACAGTTGCATGTATAACCTTAGGACTGGAACCTACATGTCAACAACATGTTACACATCATTCTGAGATGGATCCCTACTAATCTTTATGTTATGTGTGTAGGAGAGTAGGATCTGCCTCTTATGGTTACCCCCACTTTTTGCTGATGTCTCACTGTTTTTCGACTTTAGTCTGGCTGGGGCCCTGCTATCCAGGACCCCAGCCTAGCTGCTTCCTCTCTAAATTGATTCCATGTACCTTAAGTACACTTCAGATTGGATTCTGGGGTGCCCTTATAAGTCCCTAGTATATGGTATACTATGTACCCAGGGCATAGGTACCCCAGAGGCCTACCAGGGGTTGAAGCATGTATTGTGCCACCCCTGGAAGGCCCTCCAAAATGACACCACGGGACTGCTACTGCAGCCTGAGTAAGGTGGTACATGCACCCTTACAGAGATATAGGTTCACTATATCTCACCTATCACTGCACATAGAAACCTATCAGTCACCCCTATGGCAGGCCTTATCAATCCTGAAGGCAGGGTGCTTGGTTATATGTGAGAGGGTGCCCTGCATGAGCAGAGCCCCTCTGCAGCCCTCGGAATCTCCTCTCCGGGGTTGTCTGTGGTGCAGCCTGACCATATACTCTTAAGTGCATTATATCCCCGCTGTAAATGCTAACTTTGGGATGGCTGCACGAAAACATGTCGTGTTTGGTGTCAAACACCTTGGAATCATACCCCCACACCAGTAACTGGTGTGGGAGTATGATCCCACCCTTCTAGAGGGAGTGACATGACAGCACCGGTATACCCGGTACCAACTAAACAGAGCCTGGCATCACAAAATGGATGCTGCAGCCACAGACACGAGTCTGGCCTCCTGCTGCTGACCGAAACTCCGGCAGGGGAGGCCTGAACAATAGGTTTCCTGTCACAGGGAGGTGTTACCACCTCCCAGACAGGCCTTAGTGGATTGGGGCTGGGTGGGTGCACTCCAAGAGTGCTTTGAAGTCCTGCACTGGGGGCACATTTAGTGTCCTCATGCATACCCCAGTTCAAACCGGTTGCAGGGGCTGCCAGCCCCTGCTCTGGCGTGAAACTGGACAAAGGAAATGGGTGTAGCCACCCCTCTTTCCAAACCCTCCCATAGGTGGGTCCACAGAGTTAGTCCAACCCCTTTCTTAGGTATAAGTAAGGAACCCCTGGCAACAGGACTTTAGATATCCCTGGACGAAACTCTGCAACTGAATCCTGGAACTTCGACACTCTACTAAAGACTAGAGGATTGAAGAAATCTCCCTTGCGGTCAAGGAGTGACTCCCCTGCTTGGCAGGCACCAACAAAGCATTTGCCGGTCTGCATCTCTGAACCTCCCGCTGGACTCCGAAGTACTTGCAGCCCAGGAAGAGGATTTCCAGACTTCTCAGAGGCCGACCCAAGTCTCCAGCAAAGCTGAGACCCGCAGCCCTCACGAGTGACGTGGAACCAGAACCCCTGGACACCATGCACATTTGCTAGTGCATCAACTTCTCGACGTCTCTTGAACTTCTGCTTTAGGTTACTTGTAGCCCAGGCCCCGAGCACCATTTGTACTGAAGATTGTGAGCCTACACTTCACGAGTGTTCCGTGGGCCCGCTTCTTGCATTTCTGCTTGAGGCTCCTTCGCAATCCCTCGTCGTCAACTGATGGGTCCCTGTGAAGGCAACTCTGATTTTCTTTGGGCTTCCCTGGTTGCTCCAGACGTGCCCTGACTCCCCACCAAGTGGTGAGTCCCTCAGACCTTGCTGGTCTGCACAGAAGCATCTTTCTCTTTTCTGCGTGGGTTGCTGTTGCCAAGGCTTGTTGTGTTCAATCCGGACACCAACACTGCAGCACTCGACATCCTTTGTGGGACAGCTCGAATCCAGCTCCTGGTCATTGTCGACGCCTCCTGGTCCTCGTGGCTGAAGAGTCAAGCTTCACCTCTTTCACCTGAAGCACCCGACATCGGTGGGCATCAGACTATCGTGCCCCTGGTCACTGGCAAGTGACCCAGACTCTGTCCCCTCTGCTTTCAGGTTCTTCTCATCTCCGATCCAGGCTTGGATCTCTTTGGACACTTCGCATCTTCCCGGCAGCAGCACTTCGTTGCAGGCTGCCATTGAAATCGACGCCACGACCCGACACCATTCGACACCTATGCACCCGGCTTCCCTGGGTGAGGTAACTCGAGTACTCCGGTGCTCCCGTGGGTGTTAACCCTAGAACTGTCTAAGTCCAAGAGGGTTTGGTCCTAGTCCATTTCTAAGTGTCCTTAAACTCTAAAACTCTTACCGCGACTTTCCCATAGACTTTAACGGAGCTCGCGGCTGTGTTCACACACTGCACACAGCCCTCGTGGGTCCCCTGTGTCACTACCTTGGGTGGTTCCTTGGGGTCCCAGTGATTCTACAGGCTCTAGGCCTTGTGTCTACTTAAGTCGTGGTTCTTATACCACTTCCTTAATATATGGTTTGGTACGCCCCTAGGGCTAATCGTATATTGTGCTAATTTACTGTGCTATTTGACTTGTAACTTGTGTACTTTGACCTCTAGCCTCATAAAGAGACTATTGGGTTGTGTTTAGTAATAAATACATATATTTTATATATATACCTGGTGTGGTTCTCCTTTCATTTGGTCATTCACGAGATTATAACTGGTAAAAGAACAGCTTAACACTCCTTCAAGACTTAGCCTGAAGGCTGCTCTCCATAGCTACCACTAGGATAGCTTTCTATAAAGGTTGTCTTTAAACCTATCATCAATAAAGGTCGTTTGGACTGGTGCAAGGTGCCCACTATAACTAGTGGACAGCATATACTAGGCCAACTTCTCACATTGGTGGCAGCAGTGGGATTCAAGCTTGCCCTTGTTTTACCAGATAATCTCAAGTGTGTGACTAACTGAAAACCACTAAAGGTACCTCAGGTACATATAAATGCAAGCTTAGAAATACAGTAAGTTCTACTGAACTTAGAGTTGTGTGTCAAGGGCTTAGCACACCCTTTTTACAACTCAAGAGAGTTTAGTAGGCCACACTAGAGTAGGTAGTGCATACACCACACCTCACTAGTGATGTCTTCAAGGCCATGAACCAGTGGGTCCCTGCCAGAAGCCAATGGGCTTCTACCCTCCAAGTATGACAACCTCCCATTCTTGGAATTGAGAGCATTTTGCAGTACTAGGAAGCTGAAGACAGGCAAAAGTGCCAGCCTCATAGAGGTGCTTCTGTTGGATGATCTCAGAAGACCCAGAGGGTCTGAAGGGGTAGGCAGAGAGGGTGGGGCAGAAGATGAGGAAGGGACCAGGGGTGAAGAAACCCAGGACCTGACCTCTGAAACCAGGAAGATGACAATGATATTGCCCTGGAAAATCCAGCTCCTCCTGAAGATGAGGAGGAGGATCAGAATGACCTCCCCTTTGTCCCACCAGGAAGAGTTGTGAGTGTGCCTAGAAGGTCAAGATCTCCTTCTCAGGAGTCTAACCATTCTGACATCTCAGTAGGGACCTCTGTTTCCTCTCATAGGAGGGAATCCTCTCATGAAAGGAAAGAGAGACTGCTCAAGTATGGAGAAGCTCAGCTTAGGATCAGAAGAGAGCAGTTGGCTATAGACAGGGAGTCCCTAGAGCTTCATAGACAAAGAAGAAAGTTGGGACTAGAGGCCCATGGTGGCAGCAACTTCCCTAGTGGTAGGGAAAGGTCTTATGACCATAGAAACCTGAGCAAGATTGTCCCTCCCTACCAGAGTGGGGATGACATCCACAAATGGATTACTGCACTGGAAAGGGCCTGTAAAGTTCAGAGGGTCCCCCAGCAGCAGTGGGCAGCAATCTTGTGGCTCTCCTTTGCAGACAAAGGTAGAGACAAGCTCCTCACTGTAAGAGAAGAGGATGCTGATGATTACCAAGTCCTGAAGAGTGCCCTGATAGATGGGTTTGGCCTAACCACTGAGCAATACAGGTTAAAATTCAGAGATACCCAAAAGGCACAGACACAGGACTGGGTGGACTTTGTAGATTGTGCTACTAAGGCTCTGGAAGGCTGGTTACTTGGCAGTAAGGTGTGTGACTTCAAAGGATTGTATAATTTAATCACGAGGGAGCAGATTCTTAATAACTGTCAGAATCAGTTGCTACATCAGTACCTGGTTGACTCTGATCTGACCTCTCCCCAAGAATTGGGAAAGAAGGCAGACAAATGGGTCAGAACCAGGGTGAAGCAGAAGGTCCAGAACCAAGGTGGTGAGCAGAAGAAGCAAGATTCCAAAAACTCTGACAAGGGTGGGGAAAAGGGTAAAGACCAGAAGTCTTCTCAAGGTCCTCAAAAATCTGCATCTGGTGGGGAATCCCAATCTACTAAAGGAAAAGGCCAAAAGAAACCATGGTGCAAAATCTGTAAGCAGAAAACTCACTGGACCATTGACTGCACCAAGTCCAAAGACTCTAATCCAGCCACCATTGCCCCTAAGGCAACTGTTCCCCCTAGTCCAGCTACAAATGGTGGTGGAAAAACTCAGAATAAGGGTTTAGTAGGGTTGACCCTGGGTACTGAGATGGGCTCTGGCCTAGTCAGAGTGCCAACTAAGGCTGTCCTAGTCTGTGATGGGGGCATGGATATGTCCCCCTTAGTGAGTCCCAATAATTTGGGCAAATACAAACAGCAGCCTTTAATTAATGGAAGAGAGGCTTTGGCATTCAGGGACACAGGAGCAAGTGTCACCATGGTGACAAAAGATCTTGTGGATCCTGGGCAGATTATACTTGGTGAAATGTACCAAGTGACCAATGCTAGCAATGTCAGAACAGACCATTCTCCAGCAGTTGTTAACTTCTCCTGGGGAGGGGTAACTGGCCTTAAGAAGGTTGTGGTGAGTGCAGACCTACCAGTCGAATGCTTGCTTGGCAATGATCTTGAAACCTCAGCTTGGGCAGAGGTGGAGCTCAGGAAACATGCAGCAATGCTAGGGATCCCTGCACATGTCTTTGCTGTGACTAGGTCACAGGCCAAAATGTCAAAAGCTGAACAGGCCCTGGATTCTGGAACAATGGACCAGGTGCCTCCCAAGAGGAGGAGCAGTAGGGTTAAGGCAGTGCCTTCCCCTTGGCTCAGGAAGCAGATCAGTCTTTTGAGGAAGATGATCTCAGGCCTGAAGAAGGAACTGTCCCAGAGGAGCTTGAACCTGATCAGGTTGAGTTCTTGGGGACAGGGGCCCTTCCAGGGCAGATCTGAGCCAGGAGCAGCTGAACTGCCCCTCTCTTGAACCCCTCAGACAGCAAGCTGCTGCTGAGGCTGCTGGGAATGCTAGTGGCACCCATAAGATATATTGGGATGATGGACTCCTGTACTCAGAGTAGAGACCCCAAACCTGGAGCAGCCAGGAGGTTGGTTATACCTCTGAAGTTCAGGGGCTTCCTATTGACACTAGCCCATGATATTCCCTTAGCAGGTCACCTGGGCCAGAACAAGACTTGGGACAGAATTGTCCCTCACTTTCACTGGCCCCACATGTCTGAAGACACCAAGGAGTGTCTTGTGGTTTGTGGCCTCCTGGTCTCCCTTGCTACGTTGCCTTAGGCCTGGCTGCCATGATGCCTTTTTTGCGCACGTTACTTTGTGCCATTGTTTTTTCAGCCTCTGCTTCTGCCTGGCTATTTTAGAACTGTCTGCATTTCTGTCTTTCACCTTTTCTCCTGTTCCCTTTGGGCTACGTCTGCACAACATGTACAAGGTCGAAAAACAACGTCCCTTGTTCTTGCTGATCTGGCCAGTCCCTCGCATTTAGACATAACACTATGTACAGCTGCCATGGAGAAATTCGGGTGCTTTTAATATTGTGATTTCCACGTTTAGAGACACTTGGAGAGAAACCTTTCCAGAGAGAAGAGCTGTGCTTGTCTGATGATGTAAACCTTGCATCTAGATCTTGAGGTATGGGGGTTCGCTAGTCAAAGCCCAGAGGTCTTCTGTTTTTATAATAAACTAGCTACTAGCACGGGGAGGGTGGTAAGGTCATTTAGCCGATATCCACTGCTTTATGAAATGCTTTCCCCGTTTATATTCTATGGAGTTGTAACTATGCTGATTATATTATCCTTATGCATTATGCTGCTAGTACTGGCACGTGTACTGTATCTTAGAGCACGTTGTTGAAATAAGCATTTTAACCTATATCGTGTCTCTTCTTACGCGCGTTGTGGACAGGTATGAGTGTGATGAAAGGGTGTTCTTGCTACTGCGAGTCCTGAGAGAGAGATACCGTGTTCTGGGTTGTCTAATCATTGGTAGCATTGGTGCTAATGAGACGCTACAGCTAGTCGGGTTGGGGTTTTAAGTGCTAAGGATTATGGTTGGCTCACCACTATATTCCGAGGTCCTATGATCCTGTGCATAGCTCTGTGTATGTGCAGAATACCTACAACATGGCGTAACCAACGTGGGGCATGCTTATCTGCGAGACGCTTGAGTAGTGTTTGTGCTTGTCCACAACTCCCCTCGCAGACGCTTCCGGAAGCGTGTGTGACGGTGATACCTCCTATATTGACGTTTTTATAGGTTCTTTCAAGCTTGAAGTTGTTAAAAGGTTCTTAACTACAACCCTATATTGTGCTGCCTCATATTAGGTTGTCAAAAACTTTTAGTCTAAAATGGCTGTTCAAATTGCGGCACATAGCCGTGCAGCGCTCCGGGCTCACTTAACAGTGTATGGAGTGCCTGACGCGGGTGTCGATCTGATCTTTGTGGTACAAGCAGATCCAGCTTACCACTTTGAGGTGTTCTACTCTTGGGTCACCTTTCCGGCGCTGGATGCGAACGATAATTTGTTCCATGAATATGAGGCCACCGTTGTTCCTAATCACTATAGACCATATAGGAATCTAGAAGTACCGCTCACGGCTTGGCAACACCGTGTTTGGTTTGATGGCGCCCTCCCCCAACCGGTCACCACGGTTCGTTTAGGCCCCTTATCCATTGACGGGGCCACTTGGCCTGTTTTGACCGGGTATACCCCACATCCGCGTTATATGACGGTGGCAGTCGCTGAACTGCGTGATATGCATTCGTCTTTGATACGAGTACATCGAGCTTTAGTACAGTATGTTACAGGCAACATCCAGGGAGCCCCTCCTGGAGTTGCGGCCCATCCAGCTGGAGCAGGCGGTGTAACCATAAGTCCTGTCATGGTGAATTCCGTGATGGGCAAGCGCCCACAAAATAAGGATGATTTTCCTTATTGGCTTGCAGAAAAGTTTGACCAGCTGGAGGCAGTTTTTCCAAATACCTCTCCCGTGGAAAAACACAGGATATTGACGATTAGTTTGCCAAAAGACTTAATCCCCGAGTTGGCAGAATGCAACAACTGGGGCAGGGTATTCGCGGCAGTATATGCGAAGTGTTTCGGCACTCCTTCCATGACGGTTCTCCCCTCTGTAATCAAACGAGTGCAGGATGAACATGGCCCTGAAGCGGCTGTGGAATTAGGGATGAGACTGGTGGGAGTGTTCGACGTAGTAGCTGATTTGATCCTTGCGAATGTCAAGGGCGATGCAGTGAACTTTCAAGTAGCTAATGCTTTGGCTTTGGTCCCAGATCCGGACAAGCTGCGCGAATTACCAAAAATTATTGCTCAGGCTTACAAAACAATTGGACGCAATAGCCTGGGAGTTAAGCCTTTTGCTAAATCGCAAACACAATCACAACCACAACCTGAAACTCAGTCTGAGAAAGATGAGAAACCAGTTTTTATTAAAAAGAGCTGGAGGTTGAAAAAACAGGGTAAGCAACAGAAGAAGCCGGGGTCGCGAGGTGCATCCCCGGTTTCCGTCTCTTCAGAACGCACTTATGATTTGCCCGATAGGGCAAGAATTAAATCTCCAGATAGGTTTCAAGTCCCTGATTCACGTTCTCCTCGTTCTTCACAGGCACCGACAACTTCGCAGGCCGGTGGAGGAGATCGCCAGGATAGAGGAAGGGGTCGAGAGGCTCCTCAGGGACGAGACCAACCTCGACAACAGGTCAGAGGGAAAGCCGAAGAATTTCAACGTTCTCGCCCACAGTTTCAGAAGAAGAAAGTTGCCGCTGTAACAGCGAGATATGCCACAGACGGTGAGAACGAGACTCCTGAATTGGACGTGGGCAGTGACCCTCCTAGACAGCGCCGCGGAAGTTACCATAGTGCGGGAGGCGCTACGTCCTCATGTGGAGGCGACAGCAACTGAAACATTCATTACTGTCGAGACAGCAGACACCAGAGTGGCTCCCCCTGACAGACTATATAATATTGTAATTCAAATCGAAGGTGATATACAGCGTGTTATAAAAGGGATTTTTGGGGAAAATCTGACCTCTTCGTACGACATTTTGTTAGCAGAGTCGGATTGGCCGCCCCCATTCGTACTTGCTGCACGTAAAGGGGAGGAAGTAATCCTTCCGAGTTTTTCTCGACATGTCCCAAAGGACAAAGCAGAGGCTCTTGCAGCTGAGTGGGCTGTGTCCCTGGCTCCAGCGTTATACCGCAACTACGTGGGCTGGGATGAAGATTCTCCCCCCCATGAAATACCTTTGCGGTCGCTGCCACAGCCACAACCCCAATATCCATCAAACGGGAAGCTAAAGGTCCCGTTTCCGAAATTCTGACTCAGTTAGAATATCAGGGAGTAATTGAAACATGCGTGTCACCGATGAATAATCCCCTTTTCGCGGTTTCTAAACCCGATGGATCGTACCGCTTGGTTTTGGATTACTGACATTTGAACTCACATTGTCGGACCTTTGCGGTGCAAAACACACATAGTTCTGCGCTTGTAGACAGTCTTGTTCGTAAAAAATATAAAACTACACTTGACTTATCCAATGGATTCTACACGCACAACTTAGCCCCGGAGAGTAGCCAATGGAGCGCTTTTACCTCCGGTGGTAAATTATTCAAATTCCGGCGTTTACCTATGGGCTACAAGAACAGTCCAGGCGTATTCGCTGCCCGTGTTGTCTCTTTGTTAGACGGCATAGACCCAGATGCATGTTCGTATGTCGATGACATTTATTTGACAGACGACGAATTATTACAGCATCTTACCCGAGTGGACCGCATAATTCTAGAATTTGCGGTTTTAGGTTACAAGTTTAACTTTGCCAAATCACACATTGCTGAATTTACCGTTTGGTTTTGGGCTATGAGCTCAACAATGAAGGTAAGGGCTTAGCCCCCCATTTCCTGGAGAAATGTGCACTTTTGTGCCCTCCTACTACTCTGAAGAAACTTCAGTCTCTACTGGGTTTTCTGAACTTCGGGCGTACTTACATTCCCGAATATGCCCAGCGTATCAAGCCACTGTATGCCTTGATACAACCTAACGTTTCGAAGTCATGCTGGCTTCCAGAGCATTCCTCCATTCTGCAATCTTTACAGACGGACCTTCTTGAGTCTAAATTCTTGTTGACACGTGATAACCGCACAAACCTGGTGATTAGAATAATTCCAGGGGCAGTAGGTTTCACGTACTTAACCTTTAACGAAGGGGACACAGTACCTATCGCATACAAGTCACATCTTTACACTTCCGCGGAAATGAGTTTTTCGTCTGTGGAGAAAGTTCTGACTGCAGTGCAAATGGCGATTCTCAAGGAACGCGCACTGGCACAGGGAAAACGCATTCTGGTGGTAACACCATATCCTGCCCTGGAGGCGGTGACAAAGGCAAGTGTTCCGAACTCTAAAGCTTTGCACCCCCGTTGGATTCATTGGGCAACATCTTTGACGTCTCCGGATGTCACTTTTATTTTTGATTCTTCTCTTCAGACTCAGGAGTTTTTACAGTATGAATTCATTCATCCTCCTCCTCTGTCATTGCTACCGCTTGAGGAATACGAATGTGTTATTTATGCCGATGGTTCGGCACAACCGGCCACGGGTTCCAAGCATGCTTATTCAGCCGCATGTGCTATTGTTGCAGGTACTTTTGTGAACGGAAAGTTCAAATCTACTGTGGTGCACACTCAGGCACTCGGAGACAATACTGCACAATTGGCCGAACTGCGCGCGTTGGTGCTTGCACTTGAGTTCGCTAATCCGGATGTGACAACTCTAGTTGTATGCGATTCTTACTACTGTGTTCAATCTTACAATGACAATCTGTTCTTTTGGTCGCAAAACGACTATAGAGACGCTAAAGGTAGCACAATCAAGCATAAAATGCTTTGGGTTCGAGTGGCAGATTTGCAACAACGTCTGCCCCTCACACAGGTGGTTCACACCCTTGGCCACCAGCGTGTGGGTGCACACGCTGTCGGTAACGGTTTGGCAGACGAAGCTGCCAAATCAGCAGTAGTCACGTGCAGAGTCGCAGCGGTTACTAGATCCATGTCTAAAATTGATACTGATATTTTGGCAGCTATTGCTGCAACGAAGGAAGGTGCTAATTACCCTAGGGGTTTTCCTTCCAAATATTCTTATCAGTTAGGTCCCGAACAGGCTCCTTATGTAAAATACCCGACGTTGGTGATCGGCTGATTCCCAACGCGGACCGCAGAATTTCCTTGATAACGGCTGCTCACGAAGGCATGGCTTCGGCTCATGCTGGAGTGTCTGCGACTGTTTCCATATTGCAGCAGCGATACTGGTGGCGTGGGTTATACAAAGAAACCCGTACTTATGTGCTTTCTTGTGACATTTGTCAGCAGATTAAGCCTTCCACGGTTACACGACCACCACAAACCCAGCTCTGCATTTCTAACAGACCCTTTGGGTGTGTTTACCTGGATCACTGCGGTCCATTTTCTTCAGACACAGCCTATAAATATATCTTAGTGGCAGTGGATTCGTGCACACATTTCATCTGGGTTTGGCCACAACGGAGTGCTGACGCTCGAAATGTCATAAGGGATTTGCGTGTCTTTGTGGGAATTTTCGCCTGTGGCACCTTCCATTCTGACCAAGGTCCAGCGTTCGCCTCTAAGGCTTACAAGGACGCTATGGGTTCACTGGGGGTGCGGGTGAAATTTTCGTCTCCGTATCGGCCTGAGGGCAACTCGATTGTTGAACGAATGAACCGTGACTTAAAGCAATCCTTGACAGCTAGAGTCTTAGGTACTGGCAGGAACTGGCTGGCCCACTTGTATACCGTACAACGTGCATTTAATAATCTCCCTAGAAGGCCTCTGGGTGGGCGGACCCCATACGAAATGCTCTTTGGCATACGAATGTTTGTGCCTGACCTTGATGGTCTAGACATGGCGGCGCAATCCGCCATCTTTGATGTAGATAACCATTCTACTATGTTACAGGACTTACAAGAAGCCCGAGACAAACTTGCGATTGCACATTTACCTTCAGTCACAGACGCTGCGCTGCAGATTCCAGTTGCCGGCTGGCTTCCAAAGATTGGAGATCTGGTTCGAGAGAAGGTGGAGAACAAAAAAGAATTCGGCCCCTCTTATCGTGCACCAGTTCCAGTCCTGGGCTTGAAGGGAACTCGTACAGTCATCTTACCACCGCTTCCTGGTCGCAAAGAGAACAGATACATCTCAGTGGAAAATGTCAAGCTACAACATCTGGCCGATCCTGAATAGTGTTACACCAGCGGTCTCGTGTCCTGTCATTTCCCGGACGAATGTTCGAGGCCCTCTAGCCCGAACGGTCACTGATGTTGCTATCGAGATGGTAGATTTGCCTGATCGCTTACTCGATAACCCGGTCTCCCCCTGCAACGACGAGACTGAGTATACCTATCCCGATAACGAGTCGGTGGCACACCTACCAACAACGCCACTGAGCCCAACACGTTATTCCTTTGACTCGGATTCAACCTCATCACTTGTCCCGTCCAAATTCAGCATTCTTGTATCCTGGTTCAGAGACAATTTTTTGATTCCCCCCTGGACATACATCTGGTTGGTGCTATTCCTGATTTTTTTGTTTATGTCCATTGGCTTTGTCACGGTGTTTTTTCTGCTCATCAATGGTCACTATTTACCAGAACGCTCTACAGTGAACTGTGTCGCTGGAACTTTGGCTCCACATTCTTCGTCTTACATCATGAAGCGAGACCACACATTTGTTAACATTTCGGCTTTTCCAGTTGCTGACGGCATCGTTTGGGATGCAGTAAACTTCCAAATTCATGGACCAACCGAAATTATTAATGTACCAAATGTCCTTCGTGTTTCAATGGGTGATGTCGTAAAAAGTAATATTCATTCTGACGATTGGGATGTGCATGCAGTTGAGGCATTATTTACTGATTTAAAATATTATGCCGCTTTTAATGCTGAAGATTTGTACATGAATTCTGCAAGTTATGCTGATTTGTGTTGTTACCAGCATTGGGGTAACCACTTTGTCCATAAACCAAGTGCACTGCGTGGTCCTTTTAACTACACCCAATGGGAGCATTGTCCGACCCCTTTACCAGGAAGCTCCCAAACTCTTAGAAATAAATTTACTTACTTCACAGACTTTGATAGATCGAACCCTGGGTCCTATTTTTTTAAATTAAACGCTCCATCCACTCAGAAAATCATGTTGACCCACACCAAATTGCTATACTCGGGTTCCTTTTTGAGCGCCTTAGCTGTGGGTGGTTATGAACACTGGAAGGACGCTGTTGACTTGAAATCAATCTGGGGCTCCAAACCTTGGCAGGTGCAGGGCACCGAAGCCTTGCACCGTGCTTGCCTTATCCCGGCCCAGATTTTATTTCTGAATACTACCATTTATCAAACTACGTGCTGGGGTTTGGCTACTTCCAAACAATTGAATGCGCCTTCCATTCCCGCATTGGCTTCCCCTCCCAACGGGAGCTTGCCCTTCAATATGTCCCTTCAAAATTTGCAGGCTCTTTTTCAAAACAATTCGTTTAATATCTCTACGCTTGTTCAGTCACCCTGGTTGGCTTGGCCAATAGCATCTAATGCCTGCCAACTGCGTTTTCATGACTCAGTTCCTGGTTACAAACAGGATAGGCCAGATCCAAGGTTTTCTGACTCTCATACTGTAACAACATATTCTGTTGGTAAATTATGTAAACAGTGGTTGCAGCACTCTTCCCTAGATTCTGTTAAACAACATTTGTCCCTCCTATCAGGCAACATTGACCTGTCCGACTTTATTTTGGGGCCTCGTGGTCCACGACCTAAGAGATTCATTTATGAAACTTATAATGAACTCTGGAAGCTTTCGCAAATTGAAGCTGCTTCCCGTCTACGGGAAATAGATCAAGCAAATTTGGAAAAGGTGCTTGCTGTTGTTGACAATAGTATTAATACCCTGTCTTCCCGCATTTACACGTTAGAGAATATTGTGTCCTCTGTTGTTGATATTGTACAAGATGATGTTTCTGTGTTATATCATGGTCAGAATCAATTGCGTTCAGTTATGCAGTTTGCTTGGACTTTGCAAACACTAAAGTTGGGTAAAGTGCCTTGGCATTTTTTGAACACCTCTGCCTTATTTCTGCCTTTTAATTTAACTGACAAACAGCAGTTCATGTCCATGAAGGATGCAGCATACACTCTGTTACATATCGAGAAGATAGAGCCCTTACCATTCTCTGTGGCGGAATTGGATTCTGCTGTGTGGCTAGTTCATGGGGTTATCGCCTTGCCTTTTTCTTTGTTTGAATTTAGTTTGTGCATGAAACATTATCCTGTGGGCCGTTTCCAGCCCTTGGGCAGTGCCTTCCTGCATGAACTTTGGTCCCTGCCTTTCATGTATAAATGCCTTAGAGACGGGAAGGAGGTTTTTCTCACGGGGGAGTCATGCGATTCAACCGTGGGTAATTCCCTTATTTGTAAACACATTAAATTGCACGGGGCTTGTAACGTTTCGGCTCCGAATCTTGCTTGTGTGTTAAAGGGTATTCCTACTCCTGCTATTTCTCCTACTTTTACTGTGCTTGCTAATGGTAGCTATCTGCTTTTGAATAACCAAGACTGCTGTGGCATGCTGGCCGGCATACCCTACATTGTTACAGTTTCACACAGGGTTGTCTGCTGCAAAAATTTGCTTTTTCCTCCCCCGCACGACATTATAGATAGTTCTATTTGGCCTTCCATTCCTACCCTGAAGGCGGATTTCAATAAATTGAGCAGAATAAAGGCACTATTATTGAACCAAGAGGTTTTGCTCACATCCGCCCGGGAGACATTCATTCTCCAGGTGGCAAGTACCCACAGTGAGATACAGGCCCTTTTGAACACTAACCTCCCACAACATTTCAGTGAACTGATTCACCGTGTTTTCAATGCATCTCGCACTGACGGTCTGGTACACTTTTTTAAAGTTGTGGGCTCAGGCCTTGTGACCTCTTTTCAAACTATTTTTGGTGTAATACCGGCTTTTATTCATTCCATCTTTTCCAGCATCTTTGGTGGCTTTCCGTTGATCCTCGCCTTAGCGGCTGGTATACTGCTGTTGGTCTGTTTGCTTCGCAATGGCTGCACCACCTTGGGCCCTTCTCGACCCAGGTCGCCTCCAGATGCTCCGTGAGCGCATCCTTGCTGGTTTCGGCGTCCTGCCGTTGGCGACACTGAGTGTGTCCTATACACTTTCCTTTCGCTTTGCGTATTTCACTTGCGTGCAACCTGTGATGTCTTGCATCAGATGTCCTTTCTCGTGGACCTTGGATTATTGCCTCTCCAATACGTCTTTGTCTGTTCTGGATTTTGTTCAGTTGGTGGGTCCCTTAGAGGCCCATGAGCGGGACTGTTCCGCTGCAGGCTACATGGCGCGTGCGGCTGCACTGGGGATTTTGGCACAATGGGATATCTGGGCGGCTGCTCAGAATCTCCTACAACAGAGTTATATTGAGTACCACGCAAGTTGTCCCGCATTGCTATTAACTGCTCCCTCATTCGAGGAACATGCCTGCAGCTTTGATTTATTGGACTGGATGGTGTCGCTTTTTTCGGACGATTCCAATGATGTCCTCTTGGAAGGTGTAGCGTTTTTCTGCACTTACACTCTGTTGGATTGACAAGGCCTTCGCTCTCTGCGACCTGCAAGCTGGAATTTTTTCTTTGCCTTTAAATAATTTTTTTTTTTCCTCTCCCATTCGTTGTCCTTCATGGGGACTGCTCCACAACTGTGTCTCTGTTCTGCTCAGTCAAGTTGAACTCTGTCTTCGTTCTGTGTCTTGGCCGATGGACTGCCCAGGGGAGGGTGTCTTGTGGTTTGTGGCCTCCTGGTCTGCCTTGCTACGTTGCCTTAGGCCTGGCTGCCATGATGCCTTTTTTGCGCACGTTACTTTGTGTCATTGTTTTTTCAGCCTCTGCTTCTGCCTGGCTATTTTAGAACTGTCTGCATTTCTGTCTTTCACCTTTTCTCCTGTTCCCTTTGGGCTACGTCTGCACAACATGTACAAGGTCGAAAAACAACGTCCCTTGTTCTTGCTGATCTGGCCAGTCCCTCGCATTTAGACATAACACTATGTACAGCTGCCATGGAGAAATTCGGGTGCTTTTAATATTGTGATTTCCACGTTTAGAGACACTTGGAGAGAAACCTTTCCAGAGAGAAGAGCTGTGCTTGTCTGATGATGTAAACCTTGCATCTAGATCTTGAGGTATGGGGGTTCGCTAGTCATAGCCCAGAGGTCTTCTGTTTTTATAATAAACTAGCTACTAGCACGGGGAGGGTGGTAAGGTCATTTAGCCCTATATCCACTGCTTTATGAAATGCTTTCCCGTTTATATTCTATGGAGTTGTAACTATGCTGATTATATTATCCTTATGCATTATGCTGCTAGTACTGGCACGTGTACTGTATCTTAGAGCACGTTGTTGAAATAAACATTTTAACCTATATCGTGTCTCTTCTTACGCGCGTTGTGGACAGGTATGAGTGTGATGAAAGGGTGTTCTTGCTACTGCGAGTCCTGAGAGAGAGATACCGTGTTCTGGGTTGTCTAATCATTGGTAGCATTGGTGCTAATGAGACACTACAGCTAGTCGGGTTGGGGTTTTAGGTGCTAAGGATTATGGTTGGCTCACCACTATATTCCGAGGTCCTATGATCCTGTGAATAGCTCTGTGTACGTGCAGAATCCCTACAACAGGAGTTTTGTCGCTCCTGTGTAACCTGCCAAGCCAGTGGGAAGGCAGGTGGCACCACAAAGACCCCCCTGATACCACTACCTGTGGTGGGGGTTCCCTTTGAGAGGGTGGGGATTGACATAGTTGGTCCCATGGATCCCCAAACAGCATCTGGGCACAGGTTTATCCTGGTGGTGGTGGACAATGCCACCAGGTACCCAGAGGCCATTCCCTTAGGACCACTACAGCACCTGTGGTGGCAAGGGCCCTCCTGGGAATTTTCTCAAGAGTGGGCTTTCCTAAGGAGGTAGTATCTGACAGAGATGCAAACTTTATGTCCAGTTACTTGACTGCAATGTGGAAGGAGTGTGGAGTGACTTATAAGTTCACCACACCCTATCACCCACAATGCAATGGTTTAGTTGAGAGATTCAACAAAACCTTGAAGGGCATGATTAAAGGGCTCCCAGAGAAGCTTAGGCGAAGATGGGACATACTCTTGCCCTGCCTTTTATTTGCATACAGGGAGGTGCCTCAAAAGGGGTTGGCTACAGCCCTTTTGAACTTTTGTTTGGCCATCCTGTCAGGGGTCCATTGTGTCTGGTGAAGGAAGGTTGGGAGTTACCTCTCAAACCCCCTAAACAGGACATAGTGGACTATGTACTTGGTCTCTGCTCCAGGATGGCTGAGTACATGAAAAAGGCAACCAAAAACCTTGAGGCTATCCAGGAATTACAGAAAGCCTGGCATGACCAAAAGGCTGTGCTGACTGTTTACCAGCCAGGGCAGAAGGTGTGGGTGTTGGAGCCAGTGGCCCCAGCAGCCCTCCAAGACAAGTGGAGTGGCCCCCATACAATTGTTGAGCAGAAGGGAGAGGTTACCTATCTGGTAGACCTGGGAACTCCCAGGAGCCCCCACAGGGTGCTCCATGTCAACAGGCTGAAGCCATATGTGGACAGGGCTGACATGGGCTTGCTCATGGCAACTGATGAGGGACAGGAGGAGGAGAGTGACCCTCTCCTGACCTGCTCTCACAGAACCCTGATGATGGGTCAGTAGATGGTGTAGCCTTGGCAGGCAGCCTCACTGCCCAGCAGCAAACTGATTGTAGACAGGTGCTCAATCAGTTCAGACACATGTTTTCTCTGACTCCAAGTCAGACCACCTGAGTGCACCCATGAAGTGGACACTGGGGACAGTCTGCCTGTTAAAAGTAAGATTTACAGGCAACCTGACCAAGTCAGGGACTGTATCAGGACAGAAGTCCAGAAAATGTTGGAACTGGGTGTCATTGAGCCTTCAGATAGCCCTTGGGCTAGTCCAGCGGTCCTGGTGCCAAAACCTCACACCAAAGATGGTAAGAGAGAGATGAGGTTTTGTGTGGACTACAGAGGCCTCAATGCAGTCACTAGGACTGATGCCCATCCAATCCCCAGGGCAGATGAGCTAATAGACACTTTGGCCTCAGCCAAGTATCTAAGCACACTTGACCTGACAGCTGGCTACTGGCAGATCAGACTAGCTGATGATGCAAAGCCAAAAACTGCATTTTCTGCCCCTGGTGGGCTTTACCAATTTGTGGTGATGCCCTTTGGTTTGAAGAATGCACCTGCCACTTTTCAGAGGTTGGTGAACACAGTCCTTACAGGTCTGGAAGCCTATAGTGCAGCATATCTAGATGATATTGCTGTCTTTAGCTCCACCTGGGGGGATCACCTGGTCCACCTCAGAAATGTTTTGGAGGCCCTGCAGAAGGCAGGCGTCACTATCAAGGCCACAAAGTGTCAGATAGGGCAGAGTCAGGTTGTGTACCTGGGCCACCTTGTGGGTGGAGGCCAGGTTCAACCATTGCAGAGCAAAATCCAGACCATCATGGACTGGGTTGCTCCAACTACCCAGACTCAGGTGAGAGCCTTCTTAGGCCTGACTGGGTACTACAGACGATTTGTCAAGGGGTATGGATCAATAGTGACACCCCTGAATGACTTAACCTCTAAGAAAATGCCCAAAAAGGTTCAGTGGACAGTTAGCTGTCAAAAGGCATTTGATGACCTGAAGCAGGCCATGTGCACTGCTCCCATTCTGCAGAGTCCTGATTACTCCAAGAAGTTCATTGTGCAAACAGATGCATCTGAGTTGGGGGTAGGGGACGTACTATCACAGTTGAATGATGAAGGTCAGGATCAGCCAGTAGCTTTTATTAGCAGAAGGCTAACCCCCAGAGAGAAACGTTGGTCAGCCATTGAGAGGGAGGCCTTTGCTGTGGTTTGGGCTCTGAAGAAGCTGAGGCCATACTTGTTTGGCACTCACTTCCTTGTTCAGACAGACCATAAGCCCCTCTTATGGCTAAAACAGATGAAGGGTGAAAACCCCAAACTTTTGAGGTGGTCCATTTCCCTACAGGGGATGGACTATACAGTGGAACATAGACCTGGGAGTAACCATGCCAATGCAGATGGACTCTCCAGATATTTCCACTTAGAACATGAAGACTTAACTGGTCAAGGTTAGTTTAATGTCCCTGCGTTTGGGGGGTTGTGTAGGAGAGTAGGATCTGCCTCTTATGGTTACCCCCACTTTTTGCTGATGTCTCACTGTTTTTCGACTTTAGTCTGGCTGGGGCCCTGCTATCCAGGACCCCAGCTTAGATGCTTCCTCTCTAAATTGATTCCATGTACCTTAAGTACACTTCAGATTGGATTCTGGGGTGCCCTTGTAAGTCCCTAGTATATGGTATACTATGTACCCAGGGCATAGGTACCCCAGAGGCCTACCAGGGGTTGAAGCATGTATTGTGCCACCCCTGGAAGGCCCTCCAAAATGACACCACAGGACTGCTACTGCAGCCTGAGTAATGTGGTGCATGCACCCCTTACAGAGATATAGGTTCACTATATCTCACTTATCACTGCACATAGAAACCTATCAGTCACCCCTATGGCAGGCCTTATCAATCCTGAAGGCAGGGTGCTTGGTTATATGTGAGAGGGTGCCACTGCATGAGCAGAGCCCCTCTGCAGCCCTCGGAATCTCCTCTCCGGGGTTGTCTGTGGTGCAGCCTGACCATATACTCTTAAGTGCATTATATCTCCGCGGTAAATGCTAACTTTGGGATGGCTGCATGGAAACATGTCGTGTTTGGTGTCAAACACCTTGGAATCATACCCCCACACCAGTAACTGGTGTGGGAGTATGATCCCACCCTTCTAGAGGGAGAGACATGACAGCACCGGTATACCCAGTACCAACTAAACAGAGCCTGGCATCACATAATGAATGCTGCAGCCACAGACACGAGTCTGGCCTCCTGCTGCTGACCGAAACTCCGGCAGGGGAGGCCTGGACAATTGGTTTCCTGTCACAGGGAGGTGTTACCACCTCCCAGTCAGGCCTTAGTGGATTGGGGCTGGGTGGGTGCACTTCAAGAGTGCTTTGAAGTCCTGCACTGGGGGCACATTTCGTGTCCTCGTGCAAACCCCAGTTCAAACCGGTTGCAGGGGCTGCCAGCCCCTGCTATGGCGCGAAACTGGACAAAGGAAATGGGTGTAGCCACCCCTCTTTCCAAACCCTCCCATAGGTGGGTCCACAGAGTTAGTCCAACCCCTTTCTTAGGTATAAGTAAGGAACCCCTGGCAACAGGACTTTAGATATCCCTGGACGAAACTCTGCAACTGAATCCTGGAACTTCGACGCTCTACTAAAGACTAGAGGACTGAAGAAATCTCCCTTGCGGTCAAGGAGTGACTCCCCTGCTTGGCAGGCACCAACAAAGCATTTTCCGGTCTGCATCTCCGAAGCTCCCGCCGGACTCCGAAGTACTTGCAGCCCAAGAAGAGGATTTCCAGACTTCTCAGAGGCCGACCCAAGTCCCGCAGCCCTCACGAGTGACGTGGAACCGGAACCCCTGGACACCGTGCACATTTGCTAGTGCATCAACTTCTCGACGTCTCTTGAACTTCTGCTTTGGGTTACTTGTAGCCCAGGCCCCGAGCACCATTTGCACCGAAGATTGTGAGCCTACACTTCACGAGTGTTCCGTGGGCCCGCTTCTTGCATTTCTGCTTGAGGCTCCTTTGCAATCCCTCGTCCGTCGACTGATGGGTCCCTGTGAAGGCAACTCTGATTTTCTTTGGGCTTCCCTGGTTGCTCCAGACGTGCCCTGACTCCCCACTGAGTGGTGAGTCCCTCAGACCTTGCTGGTCTGCACAGAAGCATCTTTCTCTTTTCTGCGTGGGTTGCTGTTGCCAAGACTTGTGTTCAATCCGGACACCAACGCTGCAGCACTCGACATCCTTTGTGGGACAGCTCGAATCCAGCTCCTGGTTGTTGTCGACGCCTCCTGGTCCTCGTGGCTGAAGAGTCAAGCTTCACCTCTTTCACCTGAAGCACCCGACATCGGTGGGCATCCGACTATCGTGCCCCTGGTCACTGGCAAGTGACCCAGACTCTGTCCCCTCTGCTTTCAGGTTCTTCTCATCTCCGATCTCCAGGCTTGGATCTCTTTGGACACTTCGCATGTTCCCGGCAGCAGCACTTCGTTGCAGGCTGCCATTGAAATCGACGCCGCGACCCGACACCATTCAACACCTATGCACCCAGCTTCCCTGGGTGAGGTAACTCGAGTACTCCGGTGCTCCCATGGGTGTTAACCCTAGAACTGTCTAAGTCCAAGAGGGTTTGGTCCTAGTCCATTTCTAAGTGTCCTTAAACTCTAAAACTCTTACCGCGACTTTCCCATAGACTTTAACGGAGCTCGCGGCTGTGTTCACACACTGCACACAGCCTTCGTGGGTCCCCTGTGTCACTACCTTGGGTGGTTCCTTGGGGTCCCAGCGATTCTACAGGCTCTAGGCCTTGTGTCTACTTAAGTCGTGGTTCTTATACCACTTTCTTAATATATGGTTTGGTACGCCCTAGGGCTAATCGTATATTGTGCTAATTTACTGTGCTATTTGACTTGTAACTTGTGTACTTTGACCTCTAGCCTCATAAAGAGACTATTGGGTTGTGTTTAGTAATAAATACATATATTTTATATATATACCTGGTGTGGTTCTCCTTTCATTTGGTCATTCACGAGATTATAACTGGTAAAACAACAGCTTAACACTCCTTCAAGACTTAGCCTGAAGGCTGCTCTCCATAGCTACCACTAGGATAGCTTTCTATAAAGGTTGTCTTTAAACCTATCATCAATAAAGGTCGTTCGGACTGGTGCAAGGTGCCCACTATAACTAGTGGACAGCATATACTAGGCCAACTTCTCACAATGAGCATCTCTTACAGGCAGCCGGGGCCAGGTCACAGAATCAAATCAAAGACACCATGTTTGTCATTCTAGACTCTTCTGTTACTGGTGTATGATTTCTAAGTGCACAGAAGACATACCCAAGTCACGGTGCAATACCAGAATTCTTGATTAAATTTAGTAACGGTGCTTACCCATCACCTAGATTTATCGTGCTTAGTTGTCCAGCAGCATATTGGCTAAACCTCCATCTGGCAACCAGGTAGTAATTAGCAGTCATGTCACAGAATGCCTTGTGGCATTTCCATTGAGAAATTCTCATTTAAGATTTTTTTAAATCATTTGGTGGTGCCCAAATATTTATAAAGACTTTTTAAATTGTTTACAGCTAAGTTACATCAATACAGGAAAGTTAACCCATAATGTCTGCCATCCCCCAACATTGGAGATGTATGGTGAAGTGTTTGTCGGTCAAGTCCCACAAAGATAGAAACGGAAGACTTAAATATCTTGTCCCATAACTCTCCCCTCATGGTACTGCAGGGGTAACATCCTCAGTAACTATATGTGCCAAGTTCTCATCCTCAGTGGAAACCTCCTGTAATCCCCCCTCCTGTCCCAGAAACGTATTCAGCAGGTCATCCCAATCTTGCAGGTCTTCTTCCACCTTATCATCATGTCTGCATTTCCAGAGGCACACTTCCTCCACAATCGCCCACTCGCTCACATCTCTTACCCATCCACCCACACTAAGTCCAGTTTGCCCCATCCATGTAATGGTGACTCTCTTCTTCACCAGAAGTAATAATAGATGCAGGAATTTAAACTCAATTTTTTTGCCTTTATGTTTCTTAATTTCTCCTAACAGGCAAACAACCGGACTCAAGTTGATCACAGTCCCCAGACCCATAGCCACTCGTCTCACAACAATCTCCCAAAAAGAGTTAACCAAGGGGCAGTTCCAAGCAAGGTGCAAGAACTACGTCATGGGGGGCGTGGCTATGCTGGCGATGATGGCGGTCGTGCTCTGTTAGAGCTCTGCCGCTCATCCCCTTAGATCCGGCAATTTATCCGGCTTCACGCTGTCCTGGGGCCGCCTGATAGCTCCGTGGGGTCCGTGGAAGTTTGTGGCTGACCCCGGTGGCCTGAGATTACTGGCGCACCGTCGTGTACTGGCACAGCGGACCAGAGGAGTCGCGGCCTAGTGCCTTTAAGCGTGGGACGCTGCCTGCTGCTGCTGTGGGAATCGGGCCCTGCTGCAATTCAGCGGGCTCGTTGCAGCAGACCCACGAGGGGGAAGGAAACGGACCCCTCTCATCTTCCCAGATCGGGTGGCGGCCGGCTCCGGAAACTGCGTCCTAGCGGTGGCGCCTGGAGATTGCTGCCCTCTCTGTAGTCAAGGAGGGACTGGGTGTTTCCAGGCCGCGCCGCCCGGTGTGGCTGTTACAGGACTACACGGAGGTAGGTGCCGCCACGGGGAGAGCGGTGCTGCCTCTGCACTCCACTGCAGACACGGGGGGGATGGCGCTCATCATTGATGCTGCCTGGCGGGATACGCTATGTCCAGTATAGGGGGATAATATAGGAAAAGTGACGACGGAGTGACCCAGCAGTGAGGCCCTGAAGGGCTGGGGGCTCTCCAAACAAAACCTCAAATTCACCCCCCTCCCTCCTCAATACAGAAGGATCTGTGGTCGATATGGCCCCACACCTGAATGACCCCTCAGACTGCACTGGGGAAGCATCACACATGGAGGAGTTCCGGCAGTGAGCAGGACTCCTTCTGCATGTGATTGCCTCCCCTGCGCTGGGCATATTGGCGTGTTCATGGCCTGGGCGCACGAGAAGAACCCCGCTGCCACACATGAGGTGGAACTGCAGATGATGAAAACAGTAGGCACATCTGTTGTAGCAGCCAACAAAACGCTACGACAGCGGGCCGTCTAATACCGTTCAGCTGCAAAGACATTACCTTCCGTAGCTGCATAGCATCAAGGAGGACTATCAACACAGCAATCAACATCAAATTATCAGGTACTGACTCCGCGGAATCGCGAGAGGGCGCCGTGCCAATGCGCTGGGGGTATCACTTGCAGCCATCACCTTCTATCCCACGCACGGAGTACTCACGTGACCGATTCTTGGCTAGAGCGACAACGCACTAAAATAACGTGGGATAGGCACGCATTAAATTGCTGGGAGTCTCACGCCATCCACCCTCATCATATGTCTCACATGAGTCATCTCAGGTTGGGTGCTGGAGGTCTGCCGGGTCCACCACCTCCGTCCCACCTCCAATCAGACAAGATGCCTAGTGAGGCACCTGCAGACACTATGTCTAACAAACTAGATCCGGTATTGGCCGCAGGGGAGAAGCTGAGCACCACAATGGAGCTGACACGAACCTCGCTCGAAAATAAAATTGATAAGGTGGCATTGGACCGTAATCTCTTACATGCCCAACATCGGAAGCTCATGGACAGAACATCCGCACTTGAGGCAACAGTAGCAGAGCTCTCACCACAGGCGCTGAGGAACGACGGCGAAAAATGCCTCAAAGACCTTAGGGCGCGAGTGAAGTACCTTGAAAGCCGAGCAGAAGACTCTGAGGGCTGCTCTAGATGACATAATGTGCGCGTCATAGGCCTGCCGGAAGGTGAAGAGGGACAAGACACAACTACATACACAGAGAACTGGATTCAGAGCCTGTTGCCTGAGGGATCGCTGTTGCAACACTTCGTCATAGAACGAGCACACAGGGTACCAAATAAACCTCCCCCTCCGTGCATGGGCACAAGACCATTCCTGTTTCGCGTACTTAAGTACAGAGATAGGGACGCGATATTACAAGAGACCAGGAAATTACAGAGGATACAAGTGGCGAACAACACAGTAATGTTTTTTCCAGACTACACCGCGACAGTCCAGAAACAAAGGCACTCCTTTCTGGAGGTGAAACGCAGACTTCGCCAGTTAGATCTCAAGTACTCCCTGCTATTCCCTGCCCGTCTGCGCATAATCACAAAAGGAAAATCCCATTTCTTTGATACTCCCATTGCTACATGGGAGTGGCTAGACGCTTTGAATCCCACAGAAGATGGCTCACCTACCTCGAGTGCAGTAAAGCCACATCTGATTGGCGGATCCAGGCAACGCAGAAGGGAAAAAAGGCGCAGAAATCAAACATTGTCACAGACTCTTGGACCGAATCTAGAACAAAGGAGGATGGACCAACGCAATGCTCTACAAGCAGCAGCAGAGATAGGAAATTCGCAGGCTGACTTGCTGTTGGACACCAGCATACCAGACAGAACCAGTGATGCTGAATCCATGGACGAAACCTTGAACTCACAGAACTCTGAGACTCTTCCGGAGGTCACACCTCAGACAGCAGATGACATAATCTAGCTCATCGAATGCTGTTTGATGGACCCGGACCGAGAGACACTTGCTACGACTACCCGAGTATAATGGGACTCATGCATGGTTGTTGTTGCATATGCTCCCCTCACAGTCATAGTGTCCGTTACTTCTTGCCTATGTTATAACTAATGTAACTGTAACTAGACCGATCAAAGACTGTCACCCTACATGCATGAGTCTTATTTAGCCCCACGGGCAGCTTTTTCACATGTTAAAGAAGGGGATCACCACCTCCCTTATATCCACTGACATACATCATCTGGTGACGTCGCCCCCTGATCACTGATGATATGCCTATCTGTTGTATGGTTTGGACGGCTGCTTTTTCCATTCTCGTCCTACTGGTATTATATGTTTCAGGTTTTATTGGATTAGTTGCCCAACACACACTGGATCGATACATTATCTGGGTTGACATAGTAAACATGCACCAGCTGGCGTCACTCCTGAGCCTCACTCCGAATTTCACAGTTGTCCCAAAACCCCTCACATGTATTGAATTTATGCTCCCACCTACATCATGTCCAACATAAAGATATGTACATGGAACGTAAGGGGGATACACACTTCCTCCCGGAGATATCTGATCTATTCCTACCTTAGGCGCCAGCGGGTCCAAATCGCCCTCTTATAAGAAACTCACTTAAACAGATCTGAGGGGTTGAACCTACAGAGGAGGTGGAGAGGGCAGTTGCACGCCACGGGTTATTCAGCCTACACGAGAGGCACACTGGTGTGGGTGAGACCAGGCACCCAATTTAAAGCAGAAGACTCGCTCATTGATGCGGACGGCCGTTACGTCATAGTAAAGGGTCAATTAAATGGCAATACGGTTGTAATAGCATCAATATATGCACCCAACACTGAGCAAACATTATTTCTAGATTCCCTATCAAGCAAATTATCGACCTGGCATGGCATTCCATTGATACTTGGAGGGGATTATAATTGCGTGCTTTACACATCGCTGGATCGTTCCTTTCCCCCATTAGCCGGGGCACCTACTGTTGCAGCCATGAAGGCATTAAACATCTGGATCGCTCAATGGCACTTAGCGGATGCTTGGTGACACAGAAACCCCACAGATAAGGTCTACTTCTTTTTATTCAGGAGCCCATGATTTCTATGTCCGAGAATATTAGTCTCGGAGGGCTTACTACCAGTAATAGCAGAGCCACAATATCTTGGAAGAACACACTCCGACCACAATCTGCACACGTTGGTATTAACGTGGGGTAATGACATGCCACCAACCCCTAGATGGAGCTTACAAACTGAAACATTAGAAGACAGACCATTCCGGGACTCCCTGGGGGATGCCGTGACAAACTATTTTGCTGAAAATACAGACTCCGCGTCCACTGTTCTAATAGAATGGGACGCCTTTAAAACTATAATAAGGGGACACTGCTTAGGTACGCAGGCCGGTATGCGCAGGACACTTGAAGTGGGGCTCACCAAGCTAGAAAATGACTTAGCATACCTCGAAAAACGTGCTACCACTGACCCACACCTTGGCGCAAGACTACATGATACCAGGGCTGAACATACCCTTTTACTGGAAAGACTTCTTTGCCTTAATTACACAGCTCATTCCACATGCACGCACAATACTGGAGATAAGGTTGGCAAGCGTCTTGCATGGCTCATCAGACAAGATGATGCCAGGTCCCCCATCACATCTATTCGCTCCTCCCAAGGCACATTACTCTACTCACAACAGGACATCCACCGGGAATTCACATCTCACTATGCCACATTATACAAATTCACAGTCAATATATTGGCGGACGAGATTCGCCAATACCTGGCTGCCATTGCCCTCCCCAAAATCACCCCGGAGCAGAGTCTTGAACTTGACGTCACAATAAACATAGAGGAGATACTGGCAAGTATGCGCACCTTAGCCACAGGGAATACCCCAGGTCCAGATGGATTTCCATCTGAATTCTACAAAGCCTACGCGGATATACTAGCGCCGAATCTCAAAAGAGGATATGACGCTGCACTTGCAGATTTCACACTCGCAACCACACAGAGAGAAGCCTTGCTGGTCTCCCTCCCCAAACCAGGCAGGGATCTGACCTTATTAGGTTCTTACAGGCCGCTGGCTATACTTAATTCGGATTATAAAATGTTAGCATCCATAGTTGCTGCAGGATTAGCTCCACTGGTAAAATCCTTAGTACATCCAGACCAAAATGGTTTCGTCCCCACCCAGAACACCTCCCTGAATATACGTAGATTCTTCAGAATTCAGGAGTATGCCACAGTCGCCTGGCCTAGTTCGGGCTGCATGGTCCTGGACCTGGAGAAGGCCTTTGATTCACTCGAGTGGCCCTATCTCTTTGCGGTTCTACACGAATACGGGTTTGGAGATAACCTTCTCCAACTGATCAGACTGCTTTACACACAACCTACCATCAAGGTCCGCACAGGTAGCATAACGTCGGAGAGCATAACCATTAACAGAGGAACCAGGCAGGGCTGCCCCTTGTCCCCACTGCTCTTCTCGCTAGCGATGGAGCCGTTAGCAACACAAATGCGTGGCGGGGGAGGGGACAGGGGTATTCAACTGGGCGACAGGTTACATGTGGTTTCACTATATGCGGATGATCTCTTATTATATCTCAGGGATGTACATAGTATACCAAGTTTTATAGCAGACAGATGAGGGCAGTTTGAGCGACGTCGGGACTGAAGGTGAACTGGGCTAAGTCATGCCTCTACCCCTTCAGAGGTGAGACTCGAAACCCAGAGGTTTTCATAAACAATTCACTTCAACTGGCAACCTTCCACCTTCAAGTACCTAGGTATTTATGTCTACCGTAGTCCTGCCGACATTTTGGAGGGCAATCAGAATACAGCTGTATCCTCCATTAGGACACAAGTGAAATTTTGGAAAACATTGCCCCTAAATGTGATGGGCAGAATCGCCTTGACCAAATTGGTGACATTGACTAGGCTCCCGTATTACTTCTCCAAACTCCCCATCTATGTCCCCACCAAAATGTTTCGCGAACTGGAGCAGTTGATTAGGGGATTTATCTGGAACTCAAGCCGTCCCAGAATAGCACTCTGGAAATTATATGCACCTTCAAACAAGGGTGGACTGGCTGTTCTAAATATGGAGCTCTATTATTTAGCAGCCCAGCTCCAATGGGTGGCAAAATGGCTCGCAGGACTTAATTTAGCGGACACAGCCTCGACACTACCACCATGGTCTCATTCCCAGATTTATCATTTGTTATTCCAATGGCCCGACTCCCCACTCCATCTCCGACCTACCTGGCCTTGGCCCTTCGATGTCACAAACGCAGTCTATACCTCACCAGAAGCAAAACTCCATATGCCCCAGTGCTGCCCCTCTTGGGGACCCCGAGAAACAAAACCGGCACCCCCAATAATGCGCTCTTACACTGGCATACAGCCGGGATACACACGCTTCGCGATTTGTACGATGACGGCACCATAATACCTTTTGACAGACTGTCTTGTGAGTATGAATTACCGGCAGGTCAATTACTATTACATAATTCGATTATCAGATCACTAATGACGTCATGGGGGACATGAAGGATGAACCTGAAATGCACCTTCTGATCCAGTACTTGCACGTTATGGGTAACGGAAGTCACATTATACATTGGCTGACGGAGGCCTTGCTAGCACACACTCTACAGCCTTTAACGTCACTGCGCTCGTGGTGGGAAAAAGACAGGGGTACTCCTTGGACGAATGGCGAGTGGGATACGATTCTGGCCAGCCCCACACAGATACCACGAAATGCCAAATTTCATGTTATTCCGACCTACATCATACACAAAGCATATGTATCCCCAGACAAACTAAACAGCTATTTCCAACTGACCAATTCTGCCTGCTCGCGATGCATGCAGGTGGGCGCCAATTTACTACACATGCTGTGGTCCTGCTCTACTCTACAGCTATATTGGCAAGAAGTGACTGCGGCGTTGGCGGCTTACACTGAAAGGCCCCAATTGCGCACATGGGAGGAATGCATATTGGGCTTATTTCCTAGACCCAAGAAGCACAAAGTCACTTCCAGATTTACAGATTCAGGTCTTATTGTATCTAAGCGGCTAATCACTAAGCGATGGAAAAGCAAGCACCCTCCTGTCCTTAACAATTGGAAAAACTTGCTAGTGGTATGGGGACAGGCTGAAAGCACAACACTGCACAGGGAGGAAATAGCTGGTCGGTGTAAATACCACATTGCACAATACTGGGACACGATATTGTCGGAGTTAAAACGATCAGAAAAAGATTCGGATGGTACTAATTCCTCAAACAGCGACATGACTAGGTCAATTGTAACCGCCTGAACGATCCATGACACAGATACTGCACATAACAACTTGATACTGATATCACATGATTGTGTACTGTTGCTGTATTTGGGGACTGGGATGACTCTAGATTTTTGTCTATTCTGTATCCTGCAGTGGTGAGGCTCGGGACCGAGACATGGTGCAAGCACCAACAATAGCCTGTGTTGGTTTGTTGTAACTTGTTTCCTTTCTTTTCTTCTTTGTTAAATATGCATTGCACTATTGTCTGTAACAAAGGATACGCAGGTCCAGCCGGGTTGCAGTGGGCAGGTCGGTTCATGATTCTGTCGAGACATGGCACATATTAGTAACAGGTGGTACTTACTGCCATTGTCGCCGGATACATTGGCAATACTGTAATTGTTGCTAATGCACTGTGAATCTAAACACAAGCCTATCATAGATGATGTGCTCAAGTTGCCATGTCTTGTTATTATGCTTAGTGTGTACAGATACCATGAATCTGACCTCATCATACATTCTCTCCTATGTAACGTGAACTCTGCAATACTAATGTTAAAAAACGCAAATAAAGAAATTTAAACAAAAAAAAGGTGCAAGAACAACGCCATGGGTGCCTGACACCTATGGCAAATGCTAGTCTTACTAGGGTCTATTCTATGCAACAGCACCAGTGTAACATACATACGGTGCAAGAAATTAAAGTGGACTAGCTTGAATTTTGCATTACAAGACACGGGCCGGACCATAGAACAGGACCTGCTCCACAATGCATGATCCAGGGGTGCCCCCAACTCCTCCTCCCAAGCGGACCTGGCCGGAAATTGGTTGCGAGGCCTGTCAGCAATCGGGGCCCTATATAGGTGCGTTACCAGATGATGTGCGCCTCCCAATTCCAACAACCCCGGGAACAATAAAGACTTGGGTGGGGTAGCTGGGAACTTATGCCATATTTCTCTAGTTATGGCTGCTATACTGGTATAAGCTAAAAATTGTCCAAGCCCTATCCCAAAGGTCTCCTGAGCTGCTTCCAAGGTAATAACGTTTTCATCGGGGTACAAGTCGCCTAAGGTCTCGCATCCACAGCACTGCCAGGCAGAGATATCAACTCGCTAGTGTACGAGAGGCCGGTAGGTCCCAGAACTGGAATCCCGAGCAAAGGGAGCTCTCCCCAGTTTTATCTTGACTGCATGCTCCCAGGGAGTCCGCGTATGTTAAATAAGGTAAGCTAATGGTGACTCGGCTCGACCCCCTGAGAACAACATCTGGGGGAGAGAAACACTATGGGGCCGATTCCAATTCGGGCCGGAAAACATACCGACCGACTCGGTACGGGAATGTAGTCCGACCGACACGTACCGGCGCTGCCCGAACCGCGTAGTACGATGCAATGCGAATTACGACCGACTCGTACAGAACACATGCCGAACGACCGAACCGCACGGAAACCAGCTATCCGGCCGGAAAACTACGCGAATCGAACCGACCGACACGCACCAGGAATGAACCCGACAGAAACGTACCCGCGCACTCCGACCCGCGCAGTACGATGCAATGCGTGGAAAACCAGACCGAGTCGCACGGAGCTCAAGCCGTACGACCGACACGCATACAAAACCGAGCCGAAGCAACCCAATACTCCGCGACCGACGCGTACGCCGCACATGAAACCCAGCAGAAACACAGCTTGAAAGACTCGGAGAAGCCCGCACGAGCCAACTGCAGCGTCCTACTCGGTCAGAAGAACGTCTCCTACATGCCTAAAAACTACAAAGGAAAAAATACAAAAAAAAGGGCCAAACAAGCAATGACAACGTCAATAAATACAGGGGGAAAAAAACATGGAACAAAGACACACCCACAACTCCACCCATATAAAGGCCACAAATCCCTACCATGATCCTTTGCAAATTCAACTGACCTGCCAGCACAGAACACCATCAGACAGCAACCACAGACACACTCACAACTCATCCATCACACAAGCCACACACCATTAGCACCTCCCAAATAGCACCCTCACATACACCCAGCAAAACCTACACTCACCCACCCTCACTTGCACACTCACACACACATCAATCCCCACCACCACCCATCACCATGCCCCCAAAGAAGAATCCAAAGTTCCTAGACAGTGAATTGGAAGTCCTGGTAGATGAAATCCTGAGGGTAGAGCCCCAGTTGTTTGGTACATTGGTCCAACAGACCCCCATGTTGCAGAAAACCAAGATGTGGGAGAGGATCGTCGACAGGGTGAATGCACAATCACCATGTTTGCGCACAAAGGAAGACATCCAGAACAGGTGGTATGATGTGCGCAGGAGGGTCAAGGACCTACTCAAGAAGGATTACGCCTTGAGTCATCGCACCAGCAGTGGCCCTCCTGCCAAACCAGTATACCTCAGGCCCTGGGAGGAGAAGGTGCGGGCCATCCTACCACCAGAGAGCGTACATGGACTATCAAACATCCCAGAGCCTGGTGAGTACACAACCAATATACCCAATATTGTGTGACAATACACACACATCACTGTCAAGGGGATACTCAAACCATGCACCCTTAGCAAAGCCACAGTAACCAAAAGATAATCATCCCAAGATGTGTATGTTAGTTAGACAAACACAATACCTGCCATCTCATAGTGACATGTAACTGTGTCATGACATGTACAAACCTAACAACAAATAGAGCAAGGCAGTGGCACAAATCTAACCAACAAACACTGTCAGACATTTTGCCACCACTAGAACATCACCTCACAGGGAAGCTCACTGAAAGGAAGGAATTGTGTGTATGCTGGTGAAGTGAGTGTAGCCAATAGCATTATGGGAGTTGTAGTCACAGATATTGGTCACCCTCACAATTGGCCCATCAACACCACTCTGAACCATGCTCACATCACAGGGAGTGGAAAAGAACTGACAAGATGGCTGACACTGGGTACTGCTGTGGGGAGCACAAGGCCCTGCTGGGAACTGTGCACCAACCAACAGCAGGACACCACTGACTGACATCCTGACAACCAACTTGCACTCCCTGCAATGGAAGCACGTTTCATGGTGGGATGTCTGGCCTGGGGGGAGGAGGAGTGCCAGCTCCGACTACAGCTACCAGCAGGCCCTTACACACACACCACTTCCACTAACTCCAAACAACACACCTGGGACCGTGCTCCACAAGAGAGTGAGTGAAAAGCCACTTACAAGATGTCTGACACTGGCCTCAGCTGTGGGGAGCACAAGGCCCTGCTGGGAACTGTGCACCAACAAACAACAGGACACCACTGTCAGCCATCTTGCCATTGCTGTCACACTCACACACAGTGAAGTCGACTCAAAAGGAAGGAAGTATGGGCATGCTGGGAATGGGGGTGTAGGCAATAGCATGATGGGAGTGGTAGTCACAGCTCAACATCCCCCACCCGCATGGCCCGGCAAGCTCACACTGAAGCATGCACACCTCACAGGGAGTGAAAAGCCACTTCAAAGATGTCTGACAATGGTGCTCTGTTGTGGGGAGCACAAGGCCCTGCTGGGAACTGTGCACCAACCAACAGCAGGACACCACTGACTGACATCCTGAAAGCCAACTTGCACTCCCTGCAATGGAAGCACGTTCCATGGTGGGATATCTGGCTGGGTGGGAAGGAGGACTGACAGCTCTGACCATAGTTACCAGCAGCTTTTCTCACACACCCCTTAACACAAACTCCACACAACTCACCTGGGAGAGTGCAATGCCTCACACTCTAATTAAATATCCCACAAAGAACAACCACACTGGGTTATGCTGTGTGAAGCACAGAGACACTTTTGGGACTTGTAGCCAAACAAACGCCAGGACAACACTGTCAGCCATCCTGTCAGCACAGGCACACTACCCCACAGGGAAGCAGAGTCAAAAGGAAGGAAGTATGGGCATGCTGGGAAGGGGGGTGTAGGCAATAGCATGATGGGAGTGGTAGTCACAGCTCAACATCCCCCACCCACATGGCCCAGCAAGCTCACACTGAAGCATGCACACCTCACAGGGAGTGAAAAGCCACTTCTAAGATGTCTGACAATGGTGATCTGTTGTGGGGAGTACCATGCCCTGCTGGGAACTGGGCACCAACCAACAGCAGGACACCACTGACTGACATCCTGAGAGTTAACCTGCACCCACTGCAAGGGTGGCATGCTTCATGGTGGGATAACTGGGCTGGGGGGAGAAGGAGGTCCGGATGTCAACCAAATACCACCAATGCTGGTCATGCACACACCTCAACATTCACATTGAAATGCTTCAGGTTGGCAGGACAATGAGCCACACCAATATCAACCTCTGACTGTGACAACTTAGGACAATGCAATGTACAGGCCCGCATCCAGAGGTACAGTCACAACTGTCATGTGTTTGAACCATTGATGCCTGTAGAAACATAACATACATTGTGTGTCTCTTCCAAAACAGGTGATGATGGGGACACAGCAGCAGATGATGAGTCCCTGTCCCAGGCTCCGGTGGCCCCTGAGCTCTCTGGTGTGGAACAGCCTCTGCCCTCCTCGGATGGCGAAGACCAACCTGGCACCTCCGGTGTGAGTCATCATGCAGCACCAGCAGGACCACCATCTGCACCCCTGCACCCATTCCTCCAACATCTGCCAACACACAGACCACCCCCGCCGACACAGACAGACCAAGGACACTGAATGACAACAGCACAGGGACCCCAGCCCACCGTGAAGCAACGGACAACAACCCCAGTACCAACCCCCAAGGGGGCCTAGGGTCACCTGTGCGTGCCACCGCAGGTCCCGCACGTGTCGCCAGGGGTGGTGGGAGGGGTGGTAGGCAGAGGTCGCTGTTTGCAGAGGGGTCTGGACTGCATGATGACCCACAACTGGTACGCATTGCTGATGCGTACCAGAATAGCACCGGAGAGGTCAGCCAGGTAGTGGGGATCCTCAAGGACATTCAACAGCAACAGGCTGCCCATCATGCCCGCTTGGACTCCCACATGTCCCGTGTGGAGACACACATGTCTGCCATGGAGTCCAAGTGGGACACATTGGAAGAACTGACAGCGGTGCAGAGGGACATATTGACATGCTGACAGATTAGCACCAACATGTCCACACCTTCCTGTGTGCCCACAACATCTGGTGCCGCAACAACTGCAACTGCCACAGGGAGGGAGGATGACTCTGGTGGAGAGTCGTCTGCACCGCAGCAGCCTGCACGTGAGGGTCCCCCCAGAAAGAAGAGGGGTCGTCCGAGGAAGGACAACTGAGAGGCCGATGGCCATGTACATCCCCCAGGAACCCAACACCTGTTCTGGAAATTCTCCTTTGTGTGCAAACTGTTCACCCTGTCGAATGCAACCCAGCTCTCCCACATGACATGGGGAGTTTAAGTTGGACTAATGTATCAGATGAGTGTGGACTTTACTCAGGACATTTCTGCTACCAACACTTCCAAATCATCTGGGAACTTTGGATTCTAATCCCAATGTACAGCACCCACCATCCTGTGCACTATCCTCACACATGTATGTAAATAAACTCACTAATACACCATACTTGCCTCTATTGTGATTCCAACATTGTTTTTGTCATGGAGATGATGATCTGCTAAATGACACTGTGCATGCTAACTGCTACAGCAAGTTCAACACCGTCATGTGATTCATGGCGACGTGACACATATGAGGGAGACACACCACTAGGGCTACACAACACATACACACCAGGGCCATCTGACTCATCGCCTACACTGATGTTGCCAGGAAATACAGTGGAATGCACAGACACCACACCTATTCAGACTCTGTGTTAACTAGCCCACAGGTGCAGTAAGCAAATGTCAGTCAGATGTGTGACCACAGACAACGCACATCCCAAAGTGAAGCATAGGTTTATTACACATTTGCAACATGTTGTTTCCACTACAGATGCAAGGTAATCCCATGTGGCAGTGGCCACACAGTCACCAAGTGTAGAAGAAATAAAGTCCAGGGGTGTGTGGCACATCACCTGTAGGGAAACGACTGCTTCCACCCTGGAAGTTGAATCATGGTGTCGGGGATCACAGTTGACCAAACAACTCTGAAAGTACCCTGTGAAGGACAGACATGACACACAGTTAAAAGCACTGAAGAACAGGACAGAACTGCAATACAATACTCATGCCCAATACATGTCACAAGATACCTACACAAAAACAAGTTAGCATGTCAACACTGTTGGGGAGTACAGACTACCTGTAAGGACACATCGCTGCACGCATCCAGTCAAGTAGCACATGGCCACACTCAAACAGCAACAGAGCACCACCAACACATATCATGCAAACTCAAATCATTGACATAACATCTCTGTATACTCACAGTCAGCTGAGGAAGTTGGTGATGAGCTGTGTGCGGACATCACCCTCATCATCATCATCATCACTGGCATCGTGGCCCAGGCCAGGATCCTCCACAGGTGGCGGATGTTGGTCATCGTCATCCAGGATGAGAGGCAACTCCTTCCGCACTGCCAGGTTGTGTAGCATGCAGCAGACGATGACAATCTTGCACACCTTTGCAGGGGCATATGGGAGGGCCCTCCTGTCTTGTCCAGGCAGCGAAAGCGGCTCTTCAGGAGACCAAATGTCCGCTCGATCACTCTCCTGGTCCGACCATGTGCCTCATTGTAGCGCATCTGGGCTAGTGTCACAGGGTTCCTGAGGGGTGTCAGCAACCACGGCATGTTGGGGTATCCGGAGTCACCTACATACAGACAATTGCACATTAGCTGAGTTGGAAAAGAGGGTGGAATACAACATTGCAGAACACACACAATGGTACAAAGTCAGTACACACCGACAAGCCAGGCACGCTGGTTCTGCATCTGTGATATCATCCTCGGGATGCGACTACTCCTCATTACGTAGGCATCGTGTGCAGAACCGGGGAAACGTGCACACACATGTGAGATGCTCATATCTGCAAGACATACCACCAGAGCATTGATAGAATGGTAATGTTTCCTGTTCCTGTATGCCTGCTCATGTGCCTGTGGTGGTACCAAAGCCACATGTGTCCCATCAATGGAGCCGATGACATATGGCATCCTCCCCAGGGCATAGAAGTCACTCTTGACGTCAGTGAGTTGTTGACGTTTAGGGAAATAGATGTACTGGTTCAGGTATCTCAACATCGCCTCCAAAACATCGCGTAGCACACGGCTGAACATGGTCTGTGACATCCCACCAGCAGACACTACAGTGTGTTGAAAGGTACCGGTGGCAAAGAAGTGTAGGGCTGCCATCACCTTCACCTTGGGGGTCAGCGCTGTAGGGTATGTCCGGCCAGGTTGCAAATGTGGGGCCAACCGCACCGCCAATTCCTCAATCAGCGGCCTGTTGAAGCGGTACCGTCGGATGCAGTCACGTTCAACCATGGTTGCAAGGTCAGGGAATGGTCTATGGACAGCTGGTGCCCTGCAGTGCATAGGTGAACAAAGAAAGATTGTCAGTCACCCCACATATGTGGCATTGACCATACTCAATATCACATGATACATCATTACGAGACACAAGTACTTGATGTGTGTGCCGTTCTGTATGGACATATATGGCACCTACATGGCCAACATCTAACATCTCAGTTCAACATGTGTTGACAACAAGTTCCAGGTTGTGCTATGGGAAATCATTAGGCTGTGTCACAGTACCCATGTACTGCTGTCACGTTCCAAACACACACCACAGTGACAAGTGAGGACAGATGTGCCACAGGCATCACAGCTCTTTGACAGGTAGATTCCCAGGGACCCTGTATTGCCACATGGACACCGGCATGACATGGCGTATCATGTACACGTCAGCAAAACACCCATGACTCCCACAGGTAGTGGCCCCTGTTGCCTCTACAGGACAGACATGGATGTCTGTGACACACACACGCACAACATCAAAGTCGATGCACAAACAACGTGGATGTGGAGACAGTCTCCCATTGTGCACATGAAATCAGAGACATCTGAAACACAACATGCACACAGACTGTGGAGGGCCATCACAATTGTGGCAATGGGTCACCCTGTGACGTACATACCATCCCACATGTTACTCAGGGTGTATGTGACATAACATACACATACACAACCTGGAAATGTGACCATGCCACATGCTCTGAACTGAACAGTTGCACATCACAGTGGTCATGTGCACAACACACAAAGGATTCTGTCCCCATGAACACGTGCACAGCCTGGGAGTGGCTGCCCCCAAGTGCCACCCAAAAACCACATGTTGACCCCCATACACACACAGGTAATGCAGCCTTACATGCCTTAGGATACAGTGTGGACATGCTGTGGTGTTGTAGGTGTGCCCCTGAGTCCCTGGCAAGTAATGTGGCTGGCATACGTTCACCAGTGACAACCATGGTGACATATGCGAGTGACTTGTACAGGGACGCGTCGTACAGCAATGGACCGATCCGTGCGCACTCATTGGCAATTGCATATGATGTGGACGGATGCGTGTTAGTGCTCGAAATACGCGTCGTACAGCAATGGACCGATCGGTGCGCACGCATTGGCCATTGCATATGATGTGGACGGATGCGTGTTGTGCTCCGAAATACGCGTCGTACAGCAATGGACCGATCGGTGCGCACGCATTGGCCATTGCATATGATGTGGACGGATGCGTGTTGTGCTCCGAAATACGCTGTCGTACAGCAATGGACCGATCAGTGCGCACGCATTGGCCATTGCATATGATGTGGACGGATGCGTGTTGTGCTCCGAAATACGCGTCGTACAGCAATGGACCGATCGGTGCGCACGCATTGGCCATTGCATATGATGTGGACGGATGCGTGTTGTGTTTCGAAATACGCGTTGTACAGCAATGGACCGATCGGTGCGCACGCATTGGCCATTGCATATGATGTGGACGGATACGTGTTGTGTTACGTAATACGCGTCGTACAGCAATGGTCCGATCGGTGCGCACGCATTGGCTATGGCCTGACATGGTAACGGACGCGTTTTCGAAGCTTTTACGAGTCGGATGCAGTGAATTCAGTTGGCCACCCACAACAATGTTGCAAATTCATGGGTGTCATGAAGTTGAACTTTTGAAGGATTCTGTGGGCGTGTATGAGTGGTGCAATCCCATGGATTGGCCAGATTCAGAAGATGCAAACGACTTGGACCTATCACTTTGGACACATGGGACACATGGGACAGTATCTGCCTCTGCAGCACACATATAATGCTGGCTGTTCCCCTGAGAGCTCACTTGCCTGCACTACATGCTCCAGGACGACATGTGCCACCACCACTGCTGCTGTCTCTGCATCCTCTGGCTACTGCAATGGCACGTACTGTGGATAGAGCCCCAGCCTTCAGCACTGAGGAGAACCAGGCCCTGCTGGACAGCCTCCTTCCACAGTACAGCAAGCTGTATGGGAAACCAAGGGAGCAGGTGGAGTGTGCTGTCCACTGCCTTACTTATTGTGCATGTTGTCTGACTAGCAAGACTTACAGTGTGCACACCAGTGGCTAGCATGCTCACTGAGTAGTTGTCACCCCCCAAAGTGTGTAGTTACATGCACTGAACAGGTATAGTGCAGTAACAGTGCATTCCAACAAGGTTTTACTTCCCAGGCAATGATACCATTTAGTAACTGCTGGACAGCTGTTCATAGCCATAGTTGCACTACCTGTGTACATCATATGCCCCTGTGATTGAGACATGTATATCCAACTGTGTGATGCACGGATATGTTGCATGTGTAGTAATGGCCTTTTCACTTTGTCATCCTCACAGGTTGATGCCCACCAGAAGCAGGAGATCTGGCTGACCATCGTCCGGGTAGTACGATCTGTGGGGGTCTACAGGCGCAGGATCCGCAACTGCCAGAAGAGGTGGCAGGACCTTCGGGCTGGACCCGGAGGATCGCAAGGGTCCAGCTGAAGCTGTCGCCTCCTCGCAGGAGGGGCGGACACCGGACCCTGACCCCCCACATGCTCTGGATCCTGGCGGTGGTCTTCCCTGACCTGGATGAGCAGCTGAAGGCCAGACAGCAGCAAGGAGGGGGTAAGTGCTAGCCTTTACTGTGTACTATGACTAACATGCTCTATGCACTCCTTTAGCCTGGTTCCACTTCCACAGTACAACTGTCTTGTCGTCCTGGACTCATGTCCCTCACTTGTGTCATGCCCCCTCCTCATCTGATACACAGGTGTGGCACTTAGAGTCTGTGACTTAGGTCACTTGGTGTTAGACTTGGCATCTTTTGGCGTGTTTCCCATGACTTTTTGCTTTCTGACCTCCCGGTTTTGACTCTGTTTTTGCTGGTGTGATGATTCTGCGCACTTTCCTCACTGCGGTCCAGTGGGAAAGTGCAAGTGCTCCTGTATAAAATGTGTTATGGATTGGTGTTTCCATGATTGGCCTATTTGGTTTATGTGTCAGTCCCTTGTAAAGTGCACTGCGAGTGCCAGGGCCTATAGACCAAATGCTGTTGGTGGGCTGCAGCACTGGATTGTGCCACCCACGCAAACAGCCCGTAAAGTGTAACTCGGGCCTGCCATCGCAGAGCCTGTGCGCAGCCTGAGGCTGCCATAGTCGACTTGGCAAGTGCACACACTTGCAAGTCCCTAAACCTTCCCTTTGCTACATGTTAGTCACCCCTAAGGTAGGCCCAAGGTACCCCTGTGGGCAGGGTGCGTTGTACGCGAAAGGTAGGACATGCCCGGGTGTGTGCGGCATGTCCTGATAGTGAATTACAGCCTAGTTCGTTTTTCACTATTGCAAGGCTACCTGTTCCCCTAGGCCAGAACGGGCAGTTTTGATTATTACAGCTTATAATCCTAACTGACCCCGGGAACATGGTAGAAATTCGAGTTTAGTATGCCTGGACTCAGAATGATAAAATGCAGCTTTTAGTAAGGTTGGTTTTAACATTCTGTGTTTGAAAATACCACTTTTAGAAAGTAGGTATTTTCTTGTCTAACCATCCAAGCCTGCCTCTGCGAGATTGTGTATTCCGTGTCTGGAATGTGAGTGACAGGGGCTGGGGGATGCCAGGAGACAGGGTGAGTCAGCGCAGGGCTGAATAGCCAGATCGACCTGTAGATGGGTGGGAGGGGTCGCACCTGGGCCCTGAATAGGACAGTGCCTTCCCTCCACAATGCTGGCTCCACTTCCTGTGGTGCGTCTGATGTCCCTGGCCTACTCACTGAAAGAAGGGACGGAGACTTGTCAACAAAGTGCTCCAGAACTGGTTTGGACTAGGCAAAGGCCTCTCTGCCTTCAGAGAACAAAGGAATTTGGGATATAAATATTGGGGCCCTGACCCCATGAATTTAGATCTCGCTGGAATCAAGGAACCTGCCAAGACGAAGAGCTGGAAGAGCTGCCAGGAGGAGTACTGCCCCTTTGCTGTGTTGTTGCTTTGTTGGGTTGGCCTGCAGTTGCTGCTTCTGTCTTGGGCAGTGAAAGGACTGGACTGAACTTTCTACGAACTTGTGCTGAGTATCTCCAAGGGCCAGGAACCGAGCTGGCCTCCTGTTAAGAAGTCTCAGGGACTACAAAGACTTCACAAGCCTCTGGGTACCGCTTCTGGAACGCTGTTTCAGTTGCCACAGAGGAAGGGAACCGCAACCGACTCCGTCAACCGAATCCATCCCTGGCCGGTGACCTGTTTGCACCGCAGACCGCATCGCCCCGCTTCGCATCGCAACCCTGGTCTCACCGTGGGCGACGTCCGACGCCGCCAACATCGAGCCGCTGCTTGCACCGTGACCTGTGGGCACCGCAGTTCGCATCGCATCGCTTCACTGGGCCAGCCGGACCAGACCGACACTGTCGCTGCAACTGGCTCAAGAGTCGAGACCGCACCGCATTTGGGGCACCGCTCGCACGTCTGCGACGCACCGCTCCGACTCGCACCGCTGTCCGACGCCAGCTCCCGCACTCCGGCTAGGTCGCCTGCATCGCAACCTGTCAGCACCGCATCGAGCATCGTCTCGCCCTGCATCGCACGCCTTGGACTCACCGACTCCGTCTGCACGACGCTCATCGAGCCGCTGCCTGCACCGCATCGAGGGACACCGCACCTTGCATCGCTCCGTCTTGCACCGCAACCGCGACGAACGCCGACCGGCTCGTACACTCCGTACCAGCCACAACGAGAAAAGGTACTGTGACCGAGTCTGTTCACGACTCTGCTGGCCCGTATCGACGCGGTCGGCTGGAACTGTTAGACTCTGTGGTTCTCAGCATCACGGTAGGCTCGGACGGAGCTACCGACTCGTACGAACTTTGCTTTTGTGCTATTCCTGCAAAGAAGAAGTTAACGTATCAAGTATTCATTCGTAAAGTATAGTATTGTGGATTTTTGTCGTAATTGGTCTTGTCTTGAGTATATAAAATATTGGTTATTTTTCTAAACTGGTGTGGTGTCCGTTTGTAGTGCTTACACTGTATTACTGTTGGTTATGTGCAAATGCTTTACACACTGCCTCTGAATTAAGCCTGACTGCTCGTGCCAAGCTACCACGAGGGTGAGCAGGGGTTACTTCACGAGTGTAACAACCCTTACCCTGACTAGGAAGAAGGGTCCCTACTTGGACAAAGGTGCAAGCCCTTGCCAACTAGAGATCCCATTTCTAACATTGGTTGTCAGCGGTGAGGATAGGACTTGTGTTTGCACTTGACTTACAGTGATTGGTGTGCACTACTACCATATCGCAGACCATTACGTACCACATACTGGTTCTTTTTCTTTTGGCCTATTTTTGATCTTGCCAGTTTCAACTCACGACTTTTGTCATGCCTGAATCAATTGCATCATCCGTTGCATCTCTGGAAGTTATCTTTGAGGAGGACAGGTTGGAGTCCTACGCCGTAAAGGAGTTACGAGCGATTTGTAAAAACCTGAAAGTCCAAATTAAAGGCCTCACAAGGAAGGAGGAGCTACAGAAGGCGCTGAGGGCCTGGGTAGCAGCCAGACATGCCAATGGGCAGCCTGGTGATCTCAGTGAGGAGGCGGAGGAGCCTATTTCCAGGGTGGATGTGCTTTTGGGTAGGGGGAACCCGCCAGGTCGGGCAGCAGCAGTCTGTCCCCAGAGGAGCTGGAGGACAGGCGGGAGGCAAGGCAGTTCGAGCTGCAGAAGCTCAGGCTGGAGAGTGAGCGGGAGGAGAAGAGATTGGCCATAGAGGAGAGGAAGATGCTCTTAGAGCATGAGAGAGAACTGAAGGAGCTAGAACTTAGGAGTAAGTCAGGCTCAGATGGTGGCAGCAATTCGTCCAGAAAGGCAGACAGGATTGTGCACATTCCCAAGAACGTAGGCAAGGAGTTCAAGAAGGGGGATGACATACAAAGGTGGTTCCAGGGTTATGAGGCAGCCATACACATGAATGGGGTCCCTGAGGAGAATTGGGGAGCAGGATTGTGGCCACTTTTCCCGGAAGAAGCAAGGGATGCTCTGATAGCTTTGGGTAAGGGGTATCACCTCACCTATGCTGACATGAAGGATGCCCTTCTCACGAAGTATGGTCTTACTCCTGAAAAGTACAGGGATCAGTTCAGGTCCAGTAAGAAGTCTGATGTCAACACTTGGTTGGAATGTGTGGATGTGTTCTGCAGGTCTCTGGATGGTTGGGTGAAGGGCAGTAGTGTAACAGATTTTCAGGGGCTCTACAACTTGATTGCATGGGAGCACTTGTCTAGTCTATGTTTTGCAGATCTGCGCCAGCACCTAGTTGATAGTAAGCTAACTGACCCCAGGAAGCTTGCTATGGAAGCGGACCGCTGGGTGAGTACCAGGGTCCACAAGAAAGCGTTTGGGGGAGACTCAGCCAAAGGTGGGCAGGGTCCCCAGCAGAAAGGTGGGGGGGACAAGGGTAAAGCACAGGAGTTCTCTAAAGGGCCCCAAACTAGTACCCAGGGTAAAGGTTCCCAGCCCCCGGTGATAAGAAGAAAGGGGTCTCTACAGGGAAGCCTGTTGAGACCGGCCCCCGCAAGTGTTATGCATGTGACCAGGTAGGTCACTTTAAGGGGGACCCCAAGTGCCCGAAGGGGACACAGCCACCCACCGGTGGACAGTCCAAAGTGTTGGCTAGTGTAGCGCTTGGGGAGGAGGGGTGCCCACAGGAGGGTGGGGATCCCGCAGAAATGACCCTTGTCTCACTCGGGGACAGTGAGATGGTCCCAGGAAACCAGGTGCCCCCTAACACAAAGAAATATAGCACCTGGGTGACCATTAATGGGAACAGGGTAGAGGCTCTCAGAGATACTGGAGCCAGTGTGACCTCAGTCCGGTGTCACCTGGTGTCTGAGAAGCAAGTAGTCCCAGGAGCATTCCACCAAGTAGTTGCTGTCGACAACTCAGAGCGCCAATGTATGGTGGCGCAGGTTCCCTTTGAATGGGGGGTCTCAGGTCCCTTAAGGGTGGTTGTGAGCCCTACCATGCCTGTAGATTGTCTGCTAGGAAACGACCTGGAGCAGTCCTCATGGAAGGAGGTTGAGCTCAGGTCCCACTTGGAGATGCTTGGGTTGCCAGAGTGGGCATGCGTGTCTACTCGGTCAATGGCAGCCAGAGAGGGTGATCAAAAGGACTTGGAGCCTGAAACAGTGGCCCAAGTCCCTGCCAAGAGAAAGGGCAGGGGCGCGGGAAACCGGCCCCCGAAGTTCCCACGGACCGGGAGGAGGCGGACCTCGAGGGGGACGCCCCGGTGCCTACAGGGGAGCAAGTAGCCGAACTGGGAGACATCTCTGAGCTGACCCATTGGCAGCAAGAAGGGGGTCCCACCAGGGAGGAGTTCTGCAGGGAGCAGAACGAGTGCCCTACTCTGGAGGGTCTGCGGCGGCAGGCTGCAGACCAGGCAGCTGGTAATCAGTCCGGGTCACATCTGATCTACTGGGAGAGTGGTCTCCTATACAGTGAGCCTAAGGTTGCTGAGCCTGGGTCAGCCCGTGTGCTGGTGGTACCCCAGCGCTTCAGGACCTTCCTACTGGGTCTGGCTCATGACGTGCCTTTGGCAGGACATTTGGGGCAGGACAAGACCTTTGACAGGCTTGTCACCCACTTCTTTTGGCCCCAAATGCGAAGGCAGTCAGATGCACACTGCAGGTCTTGCCAAACTTGCCAGGCAAGTGGTAAGAGTGGGAGGAAGGTCAAAGCTCCTCTCCAACCTTTTCCGGTTGTTGGAACACCCTTTGAAAGGGTAGGGATGGATATTGTGGGGCCACTGGATCCCAAGACAGCCATGGGCAACAGGTACATCCTGGTCTTGGTGGACCATGCCACCCGGTACCCGGAGGCAATCCCTCTCAGGACAACGACGGCGCCAGTGGTGGGCCGGGCGTTAATGGGGATCTTTTCCCGTGTGGGATTCCCCAGAGAGGTGGTTTCTGATAGGGGGACCAATTTCATATCGAAGTATATGACATCCCTGTGGAAGGAGTGTGGGGTAACCTACAAGTTCACCACTCCTTACCACCCACAAGGAAACGGTCTGGTGGAGAGATTCAACCAGACCTTGAAAGGCATGATCAAGGGTCTAACAGAACCCATGAGGCGTAAGTGGGACGTCCTCTTGCCATGCCTACTCTTTGCATACAGGGAGGTGCCTCAGAAGTCTCTTGGGTACAGCCCCTTTGAGCTCCTGTATGGCCACCCTGTCAGAGGACCTCTGAGTTTGGTTAAGGAAGGCTGGGAGGCAGCTCCCAGGAAAACTCCCCAGGATGTATTTAGCTACATGCTGGCCTTTAGAAACCAAACTGCCCGCTTCAGGAAACTCGCTCAGGCGAACCTAGAAGCAAGCCAGGAAGAAATGAAGAGATGGTATGACCAGAACGCCACTCTGGTCGAATTTCAACCTGGACAAAAAGTGTGGGTCATGGCCCCAGTAGCACCTTGTGCCTTGCAGGACAAGTGGACTGGGCCATATGAGGTAAAGGAGCGCAAAAGTGACGTCACCTACCTGGTGGATTTGCAGGCTCCAAGGAACCCTTTGAGGGTCCTTCACGTGAACCGCCTCAAGCCCCACTTCGAGAGGTCCGAAGTGAGTATGCTCTTGGCGACAGATGATGGGGTGGAAGAGGAGAGCGAGCCTCTCCCTGACCTCCTGTCTACCAAGGAGCATGATGGGTCAGTAGAGGGTGTGATCCTCTCCCCTACTCTGACTCAGGAGCAGCAGGGGGCTGTCGCCAGTTGTTGGGACAGTTCGCCCGCTGTTCTCTCTGACCCCCGGTGTTACTCACTGGTGTGCCCATGACGTGGACACCGGTGACAGCCATCCTGTGAAGCACAAGATTTACAGGTTGACTGACCGGGTCAGAGCCAGCATCAAGGAGGAGGTCTCTAAGATGTTGGCGTTAGGGGTGATTGAGCCCTCCCACAGTCCTTGGGCCAGCCCAGTGGTATTGGTCCCAAAGGCTGCGGCGCCCGGTGCCACTCCAGAACTCCGGTTTTGTGTGGACTACCGTGGGCTCAATGCCGTCACCAGGACTGACGCGCACCCCATCCCCAGAGCTGATGAGCTCATTGATCGGTTGGGAGCTGCCCGGTTCCTCAGCACGTTTGATTTAACGTCTGGGTACTGGCAGATTGCCTTAACCGATGGGGCCAAGGAGAGATCAGCATTCTCAACCCCAGAAGGTCATTACCAATTCCGGGTGATGCCCTTTGGGTTGAAGAATGCCCCTGCCACCTTTCAGAGGTTGGTCAATCAGGTGTTGGCCGGGCTGGAGGATTTCAGTGCCGCCTACCTGGATGACATTGCTGTGTTCAGTTCCAGCTGGGAAGAACATTTACAGCACCTTGAGAAAGTGTTGAGGGCTCTGCAAGGTGCAGGCCTCACGATCAAGGCCAGTAAGTGCCAGATCGGGCAGGGTTCTGTGGTGTACTTGGGACACCAGGTAGGAAGCGGCCAGGTGGCGCCCCTACAACCCAAGATTGACACCATTCTGGCTTGGGAGCCCCCAAGACCCAGACAGAGGTGAGAGCCTTCTTAGGTCTCACCGGCTATTATAGGAGATTTGTTAAGGGCTATGGCACCATCGTTGCCCCCTTAACAGAGCTGACCTCTAAGAGGCAGCCCAGGAAAGTGATCTGGACTGAGTCCTGCCAGAAAGCTTTTGATGCACTGAAGGCAGCCATGTGCACGGCGCCCGTGCTCAAGGCACCTGACTTCTCCAAGGAATTTGTCGTGCAGACTGACGCTTCAGAGCATGGTGTGGGAGCGGTGCTCTCACAACTGAACGAAGAGGGCCTGGATCAGCCTGTAGTCTTCCTTAGCAGGAGACTACTTCCCAGGGAACAGAGGTGGAGTGCCATAGAAAGGGAAGCTTTTGCTGTGGTCTGGGCGCTGAAGAAGTTGAGACCATACCTGTTTGGGACTCACTTCCGGGTTCAGACAGACCACAGGCCCCTCAGATGGTTGATGCAAATGAGGGGCGAGAATCCAAAACTGCTGAGGTGGTCCATCTCCCTACAGGGAATGGACTTTACGGTGGAACACCGTCCTGGTACAGAACACGCCAACGCAGATGGTCTGTCCAGGTTCTTCCGCCTTAGTGAAGAGAACTCCCATGGGGTTGGGTAGTTCTCCCTACTTTCAGCTGGAGGGGACATGTGTTAGACTTGGCATCTTTTGGCGTGTTTCCCCTGACTTTTGCTTTCTGACCTCCCGGTTTTGACTCTGTTTTTGCTGGTGTGATGATTCTGCGCACTTTCCTCACTGCGGTCCAGTGGGAAAGTGCAAGTGCTCCTGTATAAAATGTGTTATGGATTGGTGTTTCCATGATTGGCCTATTTGGTTTATGTGTCAGTCCCTTGTAAAGTGCACTGCGAGTGCCAGGGCCTATAGACCAAATGCTGTTGGTGGGCTGCAGCACTGGATTGTGCCACCCACGCAAACAGCCCGTAAAGTGTAACTCGGGCCTGCCATCGCAGAGCCTGTGCGCAGCCTGAGGCTGCCATGTCGACTTGGCAAGTGCACACACTTGCAAGTCCCTAAACCTTCCCTTTGCTACATGTTAGTCACCCCTAAGGTAGGCCCAAGGTACCCCTGTGGGCAGGGTGCGTTGTACGCGAAAGGTAGGACATGCCCGGGTGTGTGCGGCATGTCCTGATAGTGAATTACAGCCTAGTTCGTTTTTCACTATTGCAAGGCTACCTGTTCCCCCTAGGCCAGAACGGGCAGTTTTGATTATTACAGCTTATAATCCTAACTGACCCCGGGAACATGGTAGAAATTCGAGTTTAGTATGCCTGGACTCAGAATGATAAAATGCAGCTTTTAGTAAGGTTGGTTTTAACATTCTGTGTTTGAAAATACCACTTTTAGAAAGTAGGTATTTTCTTGTCTAACCATCCAAGCCTGCCTCTGCGAGATTGTGTATTCCGTGTCTGGAATGTGAGTGACAGGGGCTGGGGGATGCCAGGAGACAGGGTGAGTCAGCGCAGGGCTGAATAGCCAGATCGACCTGTAGATGGGTGGGAGGGGTCGCACCTGGGCCCTGAATAGGACAGTGCCTTCCCTCCACAATGCTGGCTCCACTTCCTGTGGTGCGTCTGATGTCCCTGGCCTACTCACTGAAAGAAGGGACGGAGACTTGTCAACAAAGTGCTCCAGAACTGGTTTGGACTAGGCAAAGGCCTCTCTGCCTTCAGAGAACAAAGGAATTTGGGATATAAATATTGGGGCCCTGACCCCATGAATTTAGATCTCGCTGGAATCAAGGAACCTGCCAAGACGAAGAGCTGGAAGAGCTGCCAGGAGGAGTACTGCCCCTTTGCTGTGTTGTTGCTTTGTTGGGTTGGCCTGCAGTTGCTGCTTCTGTCTTGGGCAGTGAAAGGACTGGACTGAACTTTCTACGAACTTGTGCTGAGTATCTCCAAGGGCCAGGAACCGAGCTGGCCTCCTGTTAAGAAGTCTCAGGGACTACAAAGACTTCACAAGCCTCTGGGTACCGCTTCTGGAACGCTGTTTCAGTTGCCACAGAGGAAGGGAACCGCAACCGACTCCGTCAACCGAATCCATCCCTGGCCGGTGACCTGTTTGCACCGCAGACCGCATCGCCCCGCTTCGCATCGCAACCCTGGTCTCACCGTGGGCGACGTCCGACGCCGCCAACATCGAGCCGCTGCTTGCACCGTGACCTGTGGGCACCGCAGTTCGCATCGCATCGCTTCACTGGGCCAGCCGGACCAGACCGACACTGTCGCTGCAACTGGCTCAAGAGTCGAGACCGCACCGCATTTGGGGCACCGCTCGCACGTCTGCGACGCACCGCTCCGACTCGCACCGCTGTCCGACGCCAGCTCCCGCACTCCGGCTAGGTCGCCTGCATCGCAACCTGTCAGCACCGCATCGAGCATCGTCTCGCCCTGCATCGCACGCCTTGGACTCACCGACTCCGTCTGCACGACGCTCATCGAGCCGCTGCCTGCACCGCATCGAGGGACACCGCACCTTGCATCGCTCCGTCTTGCACCGCAACCGCGACGAACGCCGACCGGCTCGTACACTCCGTACCAGCCACAACGAGAAAAGGTACTGTGACCGAGTCTGTTCACGACTCTGCTGGCCCGTATCGACGCGGTCGGCTGGAACTGTTAGACTCTGTGGTTCTCAGCATCACGGTAGGCTCGGACGGAGCTACCGACTCGTACGAACTTTGCTTTTGTGCTATTCCTGCAAAGAAGAAGTTAACGTATCAAGTATTCATTCGTAAAGTATAGTATTGTGGATTTTTGTCGTAATTGGTCTTGTCTTGAGTATATAAAATATTGGTTATTTTTCTAAACTGGTGTGGTGTCCGTTTGTAGTGCTTACACTGTATTACTGTTGGTTATGTGCAAATGCTTTACACACTGCCTCTGAATTAAGCCTGACTGCTCGTGCCAAGCTACCACGAGGGTGAGCAGGGGTTACTTCACGAGTGTAACAACCCTTACCCTGACTAGGAAGAAGGGTCCCTACTTGGACAAAGGTGCAAGCCCTTGCCAACTAGAGATCCCATTTCTAACACTTGGGTACTGTGTACTTGCAGTTACCTGTGGTTCAAGTTGGGGACAGCATCAGTTACAGGAACTTTGTGGTGGGCTGCATGGGTGGTACAATTGCTCACACAATGCCTGTGATCTGACATGTACTCTGGGTATGGCTTTAATATGTGTTCCAATTGCTGCTCTGACTCACCACATGTCTGGGGTATGTGCCACACACCCATGCTGCAGCAGAGACCAAGGTAGGAGCCTCAAAAGTATGTACATCATGTGTGTGACACATGCATAGCCACCTGCCTAGTGTTCAGGGTAATATCATGTTGCACATGGACCAGGACTGCAATGCCTACTCCATACATCGAAGGCACTCTGTTCTCCCACTCCCGTGTGTCAGCATACATATTGGGCATTGTGAAGAGTGCACTCAGGTGTATGCCTCTGTGTCACCGTGGTGTGGCCTTGCTTTTTGGACTCCTGGAGTGTTTAACGATTTGGGGTGGCCAGCCATCTGAGTTGTGACTATGGGATCTGCACATTGGTTAATGCATAGGTCTCTGATCCCTTGACTGTGCACAATGTTGTATGAAACATTGAGGTGCAGGCAGCTTTGGTTCATTCTCATCAGACGGTGAAGTGCTCATATGTATGGATTTGTGTTTGCAGTCACTCAAATGTCTCATTTGATTGACGTGTGATCATCTTAGTCCTCATGATGTGGGTGGCCACATGTGCACATGTGCACCTGTCAGCTACAGGGCTTGCATTCCCAAAACTTCCACTATTGTGACACAGTGTAGACTGGTGTTGTGTGTATGCACTGCCCCTGTGACAGGAGACAGTTATGACTGACTTGCCAGACAGGCCTGTGCCATGACATTCAACTCGCAAAGGGTGATCCAGCAGTAGTGTGATATGTCCTGCATGCACACCATTGTCGCATTGTCTATCAGGACATGAGGACATCATTGTGTCTGGTGATGGAAGCAAAACCCGCATATCGACAGAGACTCTGCCCATCACTTTTCCTGACACATGTACTGAGTCAGTGGCAGGAGATGGCATGTGTTTGGAGTGACACATTTCCATATGTTCTCTTGGATGTCCAACAACTGTGTATGTGGCGCATGTGTGCACATATGATTAGTCGCATACAACAGGCAGCAGACAGATGGGTGCATGGACAGGTAGGATATGTGTGGCATGAATGACTGTCAGGCAGACAATGGGCTTCTTCAAATCAGTGTCAGCACTTATTGCAATGTCTAGAAAATGATGGCAGGGCTTGCTCTGTGATGTGCTGTACTTACTGTGGTGTGTGTGGTCAGTACAGGTGACTAATGTTGCCCTGTTTATCCTGATTGTTTGCAGATACATCCACTGCCACAGGAGGAGACAGCTCCACGGACCAAGAGGAGCGGCAGAGCCAGACTGGGTCCACTGCAGGGGAGACCGAGGGACCCAGTGGCATGGAGGGTGAGGGGAGCCACACTGAGGAGACCTCAGCTACGACCACCTCGGCTGGGGAAAACAGCACTTCCAGTGAGTACTCCCTTGTGGAGGCGGGTGTCAGCAGACCAGAGGCAAAATCAAGCAAGTCTGTCCCCGCCACCACCACCATCTCCACCCTCCCATCTGCTCCCATCCCATATGTCTGTGGAGGCTCCCGTGTAGGGGAGCGTGTCTCCTTCATGCCAGGCACCGCACCCCCTGCCTCTGTCCCCCCTGCTGCCCTGAGTATGGAGTCTGTGGACTTGCTGAAACAGATCCATGTAGGGCAGACATCAATGCTGAGTGTCCTCCATGCACACACGGGTCTGTTGACACAACTGGTGTCATTTATGGAGGGCATGTCATCTGGCATGTCTGCCCTAAATCGGACCAACAGTCCATGGCCTCCTCACTGACGGCAGCAGTGTCCCTCCTGCAACAGTCCCTCACCCCTCCTACCTCTGCCCCATCCACAATCCCCAGCACCCTACCTGTCCCAAGCACACACACACCGACACCGGCACGCACCAGCACAGACACAAGCAGCACACAGACACAGAAGCCAAAATCTAGACGCACATGCACGCACAGTCAGGGGACTGATACCTCACTCACAGGGGATGGGGCCCAGACACACACACATGCATCCACGAGCACTCCGCAGTCCTCAGATACCTCTCCCTCCAAAACCCCTTCCCTTGCCTCACCTGCAACCCCCCTCCCAGAAGCTCTTCCTCTGTGAGCTTGGCCTCTTCCCCACAGATCCATCTGACACAACGTCCAGGCGGAAGAGGCGACCACCACACACAGAGGGGAGTGCCCCTCACACCCGGACACCCTCCCCCAGGCACAGGCAGACTGAGGACCCCATTAGAAAGTCCCCCCGGACCAGGAAGGGCAAGACCCCACCACCACCACCACCACGCAGCTCCACCACACAGTCTCTCTCCTCCATCCCCCAGGCCACCACTCCACAGGTTCCCCCGCCACACCCTGCCCCAGGTTCCCCCACACACCGATACCACATCCCCAAACTGCTTGTGCCCTCCCCCCCTACCACTTGCTCTTCCACCCCCAAACCAGACGCTCTGCCTGTTTGTGCCACTGGTGTGGAGACCGGGTCCCCCCCCCTCTGTCCTGCCCACCTCATCTGCCCCCCCTTCCACTTCCTTGGAGTTATGCACTGCAGTGGAGTCCACAACCACCCCGTCTGACTTGGGCACTGCAGTGGGGACCCAGTCCACTCCATCTGACCGGCCCACTGCAGTGGTTGCAGCACCCACACCATCCGACTTGTGCCCTACAGTGGTGCCGGCCCCCACTGAGTCAGACACCTCCACTGCAGTTGCCGGTGACACTCCTGCACCCACCACCCCTTCACTGCCTCCTTCTGGCATCCCCTGATCCTGTCCCTGCGGTGCCTGGCCTGCCCCTTGTATGCCCCTCCGAGGGGATGTCCCCTGTCCGTACCAGTGCAGGCAAGCAATGGGTGACAAGTTGTCACATATCACCCTGTTCGGACTGTGTATGTGGACTGGCCATTGGCCTTAGTTTCTTTTGGACTTCAAATTTTAGTTTCACATTTGCTGAATAAAGCCTCTTTTTGTTTACTTGTGGTTTTTCTTTTGATGTACATGATGTAGATGAGTATCATCATGCATTTGCAGTTGTAATAGTGTTCAGATCAGGAAAATGAAGTGTTGCTGTGATGGACTTCATGTGGTCCATGGGATATGTGTCCTAATCTAGTCTGGATCTATAGCATCCTTTGCTGCAGTCTGAGGGTGTAATGTTCAGCATTTGACACAGGGATGTACGTTTTGCATTTGTAAATTAACATCTGTGGGTTACACTGATGCACATCTGGTGGGCTTACCACTGTTCAATGTTTCTATTTCCCTGACTGTGTGCCCATCTCCACTGGACATGCAGTTTACCACATCAATGTTGAAGGACTCATCTGTGTATACAGTGCAACTTGCTTGACACGTGTTTTGGGTATATGCAGATGACTGACGTGACACTCCCGTACCCAGGCTGATGTGAGCAGAGCCTTCAGTGTGTTGTAGTTGTTGACTCACTGACCGAGTGTTCTGCTGACATGTTTGAGTCGTGCACAGACAAGGTTTGGCACAGCGGACCTTCCACAGGAGTGGAGTGCCCTCATGGCAGTGTGTAATCCCGTGACATTGCCTGGGCCTGTGTTGTGTGTTGTGTAAGCATGTCTGTGTGTGTTCCCTTCCCTTTTCCTACACAGGCTGTGTCCCTACGGATGTTCCTGTTTGTGATGCTTGCTGAGTTGTCCTGGGTTCATCCAGCATCTTGGACCTGGTTTCTCCGTGATGTGGGTGCATGGCAAACTAATGTTCATCAGGTTGTCATCCCTAGTTGTCTTTGTTGTCAGGGCTGGGGATGTGGGCAAACGCAGATGGGACACAGTCAGGATTCCCCTTGGCACTTGTTGGTTACACAAGTCATGTAATTTACAGTTTGTGGTAGCTTTCAGTGATTGTGACACATTGTGTGTGTGACTGCTGCCACTCTTCAGGGTCAGAGCTGCAATGTTGGAAGTTGTCTACGTGTGTTCTTTGTGTGTCACCTTGGCTTCTTCATTGGTGTGTGACTGTGGCTGGGATCCCATTGATTGGGGAAGATTTCACATCATGCCCATGTACCGCGTACTGTGCAGTGTGTCAGACATTCACGAGTCTTGTTGACTGGCCGTGTGTGATGGGTTTCTGCACCTTAGTTCCCACCACCACCCCTGGGATTGTCATGGTTGCATGTGCAATGTCATCAGTCCATGTGAGCTTCACTGCTGCACATTGGTGGAGATCAAGGTGTGTGGTGTTGAGTGTGTGCAAATGTGAGTTGTTGCACGGCTAGACCCCTACCTCCATATTTGCCTTGGCTGACAGGCCGTGCTGATTGATTTGTGCTTGTGTAGGTGTGATGGTAGTTTGTTGCTCAGGACACATGGCTGTGGTTCACAGTGTGAACGACATCTACCTTTGTCATCACAGTGGGATTATCATGCAGGCTAGTGTCACCACAATGTGGGGTCCCTGGGGGTAGTGCTGTGGTGGGTCTGTCTCTTGCTGTGTTAGTTGCTGTTCCTACAAGCTTGTGTGACATGTGTAATTTGGGCTCCCTCTCATCTAACAATGCCTGATTGCCCACATAGGGGAATTCGATCCATGAGTTACTTTTGTATGGCACTGTATACACATCTGTGTAATTGGAATTCAGGCCTCCTCATGCGTTGTGTGGTTGCCTGGGGACACTGGCACACCCCCATCACCTGTTGTGTTTGATATGCAGTGTGAGGCTGCCTGTTTGTGTTTGTGCATCTGCACCACTGCATTGGCATATCTTTAGTGTGCCATTGGCTGTATGTTGTTTGGAGGATTTCCCCTGCTGTCCCTGGGACTCCTAGGTCATCAGTCAGCACAATAATCATGGTTTGTATGTCCCATTGCTGCCATGGTATGGTATTTGTTCACCTCACATCTACAGTCTCCACAGGATATCTACATTTGTGTGTCCATTGGTGCAGATATGTGGGTCTGCATTATGATGGTCACTTCTGTCATTGTGTAATTGATAAATGTTGACAATGTCAGCCCCCATGGGTGATGTTTGTCTGCACATGGCCAAAGGTATGTTTTATTTGCACTGCACTGTTTGCCTCACCCAATCTATGTTGCTATGGGACACAACCACTACTTTGCCACTGATGTGTTTGTTGTTGTGTGACCAGGAATCATCCATGCTGTTTGGCAGTTGCAGCTTTTTCCATGACAATACTTACCTTTTGGTCACTGTGATGATGGGGGTTTAGACCCCATTGCCACAATGTTCAAAATGTGCTTCAGCTATGGACCCCACACTTACATTTTGGTCACTGTGATGATGGGGGTTTAGACCCCATTGCCACCATTTTCAAAATGTGCTTCAGCTATGGACCCCACACTTACATTTTGGTCACTGTGATGATGGGGGTTTAGACCCCATTGCCACAATGTTCAAAACTGTGCTTCAGCTATGGACCCCACACTTCCCTATTGGTCACTGTGATGATGGGGGTTTAGACCCCATTGCCACAATGTTCAAAACTGTGCTTCAGCTATGGACCCCACACTTACATTTTGGTCACTGTGATGATGGGGGTTTAGACCCCATTGCCACAATGTTCAAAACTGTGCTTCAGCGATGGACCCCACACTTACATTTTGGTCACTGTGATGATGGGGGTTTAGACCCCATTCCCACAGTGGTCATGGTCTGCTTGCATTGTGGAGGCCACACACATTTATGTGTGACACATGTGATAGGCGGTCACATTGTATGTTCAATGTCATGTTCAGTGTTGTAGGCATTTGACACAGACTACACACTCTTGTCATGATGTTGGGTGGATGTCTTTTGCTGACATTCCTTATGTTGGAGTATGCTGGTTGTGTCATGCATTACCCGTCCTATTAGTGGGGATGGTAATAGTGGTAGGCATCCAGGCCCACATGAGTAGGGGTGGTGGGAGTGGTAGGCATCCATCCCCCTATGAGTGGGGATGGTAGTAGTGACAGGCATCCAGGCCCACATGAGTAGGGGTGGTGGTAGTGGTAGGCATCCAGGCCCACATGAGTAGGGGTGGTGGTAGTGGTAGGCATCCATCCCCCTATCAGTGGGGATGGTAGTAGTGACAGGCATCAAGGCCCACATGAGTAGGGGTGGTGGTAGTGACAGGCATCTAGGCCCATATGAGTAGGGGTGGTGGTAATGGTAGGCATCCAGGCCCACAGGAGTAGGGGTGGTGGTAGTGGTAGGCATCCATCCCCCTATGAGTGGGGATGGTAGTAGTGACAGGCATCCAGGCCCACATGAGTAGGGGTGGTGGTAGTGGTAGGCATCCAGGCCCACATGAGTAGGGGTGGTGGTAGTGGTAGGCATCCATCCCCCTATGAGTGGGGATGGTAGTAGTGACAGGCATCCAGGCCCCCATGAGTAGGGGTGGTGTTAGTGGCAGGCATCCAGCCCCCCATGAGTAGGGGTGGTGTTAGTGGTAGGCATCCAGCCCCCCATGAGTAGGGGTAGTGGTAGTGGTAGGCATCCATCCCCCTATGAGTGGGGATGGTAGTAGTGACAGGCATCCAGGCCCCCATGAGTAGGGGTGGTGGTAGTGGTAGGCATCCATCCCCCTATGAGTGGGGATGGTAGTAGTGACAGGCATCCAGGCCCACATGAGTAGGGGTGGTGGTAGTGGTAGGCATCCAGGCCCACATGAGTAGGGGTGGTGGTAGTGGTAGGCATCCAGGCCCACATGAGTAGGGGTGGTGGTAGTGGTAGGCATCCAGGCCCACATGAGTAGGGGTGGTGGTAGTGGTAGGCATCCATCCCCCTATGAGTGGGGATGGTAGTAGTGACAGGCATCCAGGCCCCCATGAGTAGGGGTGGTGTTAGTGGCAGGCATCCAGCCCCCCATGAGTAGGGGTGGTGTTAGTGGTAGGCATCCAGCCCCCCATGAGTAGGGGTGGTGGTAGTGGTAGGCATCCAGCCCCCCATGAGTAGGGGTAGTGGTAGGCATCCATCCCCCTATGAGTGGGGATGGTAGTAGTGACAGGCATCCAGGCCCCCATGAGTAGGGGTGGTGGTAGTGGTAGGCATCCATCCCCCTATGAGTGGGGATGGTAGTAGTGACAGGCATCCAGGCCCATATGAGTAGGGGTGATGGTAGTGGTAGGCATCCAGGCCCACATGAGTAGGGGTGGTGGTAGTGGTAGGCATCCAGGCCCACATGAGATGGGGTGGTGGTAGTGGTAGGCATCCATCCCCCTATGAGTGGGGATGGTAGTAGTGACAGGCATCCAGGCCCATATGAGTAGGGGTGGTGGTAGTGGTAGCCATCAGGCCCCTATGGGTGTGTATGGCATTGGTGATAGCCATCCCGCCCCTATGGTTCGGCTGTTGCTAGTGTACGTCATTTCTGCATCCCTATGTGTGTGTGACATATGTCGGGTACGTGTCGTTTGTTTGTGTAGTGGGTGTCTGACTTACCGTCTGCGCCGTACGCGTCCGTACCGGTTCCGGTACTAGATGTAGAGTATTGGTAGGACCTGCACGATGGGATTCATGGTTGGGTCGTCTCGTTCGGGTTTCTCGTGGCTTCGACTCGTACTCGTCGCTGGCTTGTTCGTCTCGTAGCCATGGATCGCCTTGTGGCGCGAATCGGAGCTTATGTGCAGCTCTCCCGGATGCTCTGACGTGCCGGACGTAGCGACGGGTTCGGCGCGTACGGAATGCGCATCGTACTAGTCCGGCCGGAAAGTGCTGTATATTTACTTCTGTGCGACTCGAATCGGCGTTTACGGATCCGGCTCGGGCGGGGAACAGGAGCTGGAATGGGTACGTACAGCTCGCTCGGAATCTGAGCAGTTATGCGCATTGTACTTGCTCGTTCGGACGACTGTTCGAATCGGTCGGGAAACACGCGTTCGGCTTGTTTTTTTTCCGGACGAATGGTGTTAGGTGCGCTTCCGGCCGAGATCGGAATCGGCCCCTATGTGTCTGGTCTGCCAGGAGTACTTTCTCTCAATTCTCCCCTTCCGACAACCAATGTACAGCATGTTGCAGCAGAGACGCCAGGTAATACATATCCAGATCAGGTACAGGCAGTCCACCCTCCAATGTGGGCAAGTACAGATATTCCACTGCATCCCTGCTCCTGCCACCCGCACATAGAAGCGTCGTTAGAATAGAATGCAATTTCCAAAATATCGCCCACAGATGAACGAGTATGCGACTATATACAGGCACCGGGGCAACAAAACCATCTTTGCCACTGCTACCTGTCCCATCAGAGACAACCAGAGGGTATTCCAAAAGTGGACTGAGGCATCTAAACCTGCCACCACTCTGTCAACATTGCAGCATCACCGCTGCCGGGCAGTGGTGCCACCATCACTCCCAAGTAATGAAATTGCTCAGTTTCCCATCTCAGAGGCAGAGATGGCAAGATGTCAGGATCCCCGGTCACCAATGAGCCCAGGGGGAAATGCAGTGACTTGCCCTGATTGATCCTAATGCCCGTGAGCTCTCCAAATGTATCCAGGTATTGGAGAAGTAGAGGCAAGGACTCCTGTGGGGCAGTGAGATAAAAAAGTGTATCATCCACATTTAGAGAAACTAAATGGGTCCCATCCCCTACTCTTATTCCCCAGTCCAACATCTTCTTACAAATCAGGATCGCTAGTGGCACAGGCACTGTGGCAAAAAGTAGAGCTGAGAGATGGCAGCCCTGTTGAATGCCTCTACCCACCGCTCACGAGTCAGAGCACAGCCAACCGACTTGCACCCTCGACATCGGTGCCGTATACAAAAGACGCACCCATGATCGATACTGTATGCCAAATCCCATTGCTTCCAGCATGGACATAAGGTAATGCCAATCCACAGTGTCGAAGGCCTTAGCAATATTGATGGAAACCACTGCAATTTCCTCTCCCTGTCCTTCCACCTCATGCATCACATGCATTAATCGTCTAAGATTCATGGTGGTATTATGCCCTCGGATAAAATCACACTGAACCTCGTGTATCAGTTGCATGATCACTGGCTGCAGTCTAAGGGCAAGTACCTTATTCAGTACCTTCGTGTCTGTATTAATCATTGTAAGTGGGCGGTAGGCAGACGAATCAGAGGCATCTGCCCCCGGCTTAAAACCATGGAAATATAACCCTCCTGCACAGATGAAGGCAGGAAACCATTTTCTTGAGCCTCAATATACACCTCTAGCAATCTCTATGTGAGGTCCGGTGTGAAGGCATGATAGAACTCAACTAAGAAGCCATCGCTCCCTGGAGTCTTCCCTCACGGGAGACATGCAAGGCCACCCTGGTCTCTTCAACTGTGAGTTCTGCATCTAATTCCTGTATCACCACCTCTCTCAGCTTAGGAATTGGTAACCTAGTCAGAAAATCAGTAATGAGCCCAGGGTCAGATTGACCATGGCAGTTGTAGACCTTTTCCAAATGCTCCCTAATGGTCGCCACAATGTCACCCTGCTTGTATGCTTCCCGCCCCTATGTGATCCTAAGATGCAATATGGGAGCGTGTGGTGACTCCCTTCAGAGCACCCACGCCAAGAGCCGCCCACAAGTGTCTCCCTCCCTATATAGCTACTGTTGGTAAGATTTCAGAGTATAACTTTCGAGTCGATCTCTTACCGAAGCAACCTGACATTGAATCTCTACCTCACCCCGTCGACCATCCACATTGTCCGGAGGGAGCTGCTGCAACTCTGCTAATGCTTCCTCCTTCTGAAGGAGCTCCTCTTGTAAAACCCAGGGCACCCCACTGGGTAATCCTACATATCGTCCCTGAAAGACAGCTTTCATTGTCTCCCATTCAAGTGCCTGGCTTTGGGTGGAGGGCCAATTAATTTCGAGGTAGTCAGTCAGGACATCCGCAAGCATATCCCTGCCTACAGGGTCTTGCAATATTTTAGGTGGGAACCTCCGCGTGCATGGTGACCTAATGGCGCCACCCCATTCCAACAGACACCCTACTGGAGCATGATCCAAAAGATAACGGGACAAATGAGTCACCTCCAGCACTTTGGGGGCCAGGTATATAGACAATAAGACACGATCAAGTCTGCTATAGGTACCATGCATCGGTGAGAAACAGGTATACTCTTGCTTTGCCGGGTGTGACTCCCTACAAGCATCGCACAGCCCCAGCTGTTCCATAACCTCCCGCAGCCTGGACGTCATCATAGGCTTAGTGTGTGTTCTTGATGGGTGATGGTCAAGCACACCTTCTGGAATGCACTTGAAGTCACCCATCCAAATCAACCTCGCATCTACTGCCAGAGAGAGAACATCCCTCACCATGGAATAGAAAGACTCATCATCCACATTGGGGCCGTGCGAGTTCACAAAGGCCACATCCACGCCATCCAACCTGCCCTGCAATAATATGTGGTGCTCAAATATTAACAGGGTCAAAGGTCTGATGATAAATACAAATTTGAGAATAGTCTGGTAGACCCTTTGGTCGGACCTTTGAGAAAAAATGTTAGTTTGAATGCCTTTTGCAGTCGAATGGCTAATTTTAATTGGATATCTATTTTTTTCTGGGGATTTTTTAACTTTACCTCTGGGTCTAGCAAGAGTGCTATGCTCACAAAGTTTCCTATGAAGGTGCACCAAGGTGATTTGCCTCTTAATTGAATTAATTAGTCCTTTTACATGCTATGATAGAATTTTAAGGGTCATCGTGGTAGTGTTGAAGAGTACAGTGTTGTTGACTTCTGGCATTAGTAAGAGAAGAATAAGGACAAAGACGGGTAACACAAATGTACTGGAAAAATTGTCAGTTATGACCTGGAGAAAGGTGCTCACCTTAGATTGCAGGGTGGCCACAGCAGTATAGGAGGTAAGAGGCAAGCGAGTAGGTATCATACTTATTACTGGAAGAATAGTAAACCTGTTATTGTTGTAATAAGGGATATTCCATATATAGCAGCTTATTGACTTTTTCAAAAATCCACATCTGGTTGCATAAACCTGCAGACAAATGTCTCTTCGGAGCAGAGAACACATTTTTCAGAATGTGTATCAGTGAAGTTTGTATTTTTTATACAGAGATTGGGCTGCCCAGCTGCCCAATGTGCAGTTGTTTCCTCATGGTGGCATAATTACTCATGGGACATGCAAAGTGATGTCTGCTTATTATTAGATTCTCGCTGTTTTGGTTGGTAACGCAATGTACAGTAGTTAATATGAGTGAGCACATCAAACATCCACTTGGTCAGGAATATGCACAGTGCACATCATTGTTTTCAAACCCAATTACAGCTGGCCTTTCATTCCTTGTTTCTTTTATACCCATTAAGATCATGATCAATCATGTTCAATATCCTATGATGGATAGTGATGGGACGAAAAAGTCCCCTGCATGGTGACGTACGTGTACTCCTGCCCTGAGTGGCCCGCTGCAACCACGTCTGGATCCCTGGTGCTGATTTTTGTTGTCACAGGTGAACACGGATTATGCGTGCGTACCATGACATAGGCCTGTCTCACAGATTGCAGTCTTGTTGGACCTGAAGCGGTGCCCAAATCACTCCACTCCTACTGGTGAAAGGCTACTGCATTTACCAGAAGTTAAGTAGCACGAGCTCGGTGGTGGCAGCATACTGTGCAGTGATCAGTAGAAGTGAACAGGATTTTTGACCTGTCACTGCAGTGAGGCCTACAGGCTCACTAATGTAAACTGCTGCTGTGTGCTTCATTCACCCTTGGCTTATATCAAGTTAGAATGTAGCGCTGTGCAGCGCATGTGTGATGTATGCAGGTGCCGGGTGTATTTGTGCATGTGAATGGTACAATACCTGGAGGACTCTGGGTCCCATTTGGGGGGTTCCAGGGCTGACTGAAGGAGCATGAGGAGGTAGCGGAATCCCCCCAGATTTGTGGATTGCTATATTCCTGTTAGCCGGGTGGGTCACACACTGAAGGTAGAAGAGCCAGGCTCGTCAATACACTACAAAGGTTGCTCTTTTACTCAGGGAGAGTTCTCTGGGAAGGGGTCTGGGCACATCTCAGGAAGGGGATGGGGCTGATAAGGGAATCATAAAGAGTAGGGCTGTGGCCTTTGGATAACATTTTGATGCACCTATCACTGTGTCCAACATCAGGATTGAACCTCTTGTCACTCCTATGGCCTGTATTGTGGGGCTATAAGATTTGGGGTCACTGCTGCTGTGACAGATTGCCTTCTGGAGGAAGGGCAGGGCTGAGGAGTGGGCACTTCAAGAGGAATGAGACTCCCAACACACACTTCAAAGACTCACACCCTAAATCACATTTGGTGTTTGGAAATGGACTATAAAAAGGGAAGCTCGAGACCCTAAAAACTGTCAACTGTCAAGCAGCCACTTGGGCTCTGTGAGGAGGAGAAGCTCTGCAAGACTTCTGTGTGTGACCAGGGCTGAGGTCAAGGCCTGCCTGTCTCCCAGCTGCACGAGGGGACATCACCCAGGGACATCCAAGACCACCTGCCAATGGAGCCTGGCGCACCAGTGCCTTCCTGCTTGCCGAGACCAGTGTGCCCTGTGAGGAAGAGGAAAGCGCTGAAGAGAGCGAGGTCCAGTGGGCGATCCTGGTGAGTGGATTCCTGTAGTTAAGTGTTAGGAGACAGCTGCTGCACTGATCAGGATGTCACTCGTGTGCAGGTTCAAATCAGCGATCCCGTATACCAGAGGTAGCCGCTGTGAAGTTAGCCATTGTCAATATGACTGTTGTGCCGAGCTGGGCGTGGCCCATGTGCATAGGAAAGTTAAGGACCCTGTATGCAAGATGGAGCCACTGTGAAGGTTATTGCCATGCCGATTGGGCAGTAGCCCGTGTACGGAGGAAAGTCTGTGAACCCGTATGCAAGGTGGAGCCACAATGAAGGTTCCTGCTGTGTCGATCGGGTCATAGCCGGTGTTCGGAGGAAAGTCGGCGACCCTGTAAGCTAGATAGCGCTGCCTTGTTGATTATTGCTATGTTGAATGGGCAGTTGCCAGTGTGCGAAGCAAAGTTGGTTACCCCGCATGCCAGGTGGGGCCACCGGAAAGGACAAGGACTGTCACTTCGTTCAAGCAATCGTCGTGAGGAGAGGTTGCCATGGTGGTCCTTGGAAGCCAGAGCCCCAACTGAGGATCAGACCCAGAGCAACCTACACCACCCACTGCCCCTGCAGAGCTGCAAGATATAGATACTCACCAACAGCAGCCTAAGTCACTCTCCATGGAGACTTCAGACGCACCATCTTTGCAGGAGCGAGTAAGACTGATCGCAGGGCCAAAAGGCCCCGGGGGAACATGTTCTGCTACATAGCGCTTTGGGCACTGGAACACTTTTGACTTTTATCAGAGTCGGATTGGAAATCCTGAGACTCTGACTACTAATGGGGCCTACCCAGAATATAGCTTATAGTGAATGTGGAATAACCACTACCGCGAGTAGTGAGAGAGAAGTGGGACTCAAGGACCTGCCTATTGAACACTAGAACCCTGACCTCAGGGGGCTGACTGTATTGTTTGTGTATGCTGTATTTCACTTTGTGATTGTATATAAATACTGCTTTCATCATAAAAGAAGGTATTTGACTGGACAATCATGTATTGCTGCCATTAAACGTATTTTGAGTTGTGAGCCTGTGTTCAGTCCCCCGTATCTTCTGAGAAGCCCTGGACTGCTCGACCTTGCGCTACCACTGTAAGTCAGGTGCTGAAGTGGTACCCGGCCCAGTTGTTCAGGACCCATAGCAGGTCGGGCCCCGGGACATCGGGAGTAAAAGGCCTCAACCTCCTCAGTGGGGTCCAGTAGCTCCTGCTTGTCCCGGCCATCTGAAAGGGGTTCTGAAATACATGGATTAACTAAATCTAGCACTTAAAGAGTTCAAAGGTTTAGAGTAGGTATATAAAATCTAGAGATCCACAAAGATTGGTAAACTGCAGATATATAACTTTATTTCTCAGGGACCTTTATGTAGATTGTAGGTTATAACATCATTGATTGGCTATTTAATACAGTACAACATTTTGTTTCAAACCTATCACAAGTTATTCATGAATTATGGACCTTTTATTCAGTAAACAATAATCAAGATGACAGTTGGTGACCACATATAAGAAGTACTGGGTGAGAAACTGTCCATTTCTAATATGCCCCCCTTGAATCTTTAAAATAGTTCATCTGGTTATTTCCTTCACTGTGCAGGTAGTTATTGGAGTCCACTAGCACCTCACCATGGATAGAAGGTAAAGGGGAGCAGGACGAAGGCCAGACTATGGATCTGATGGGAAATGGAGTACTAGGCTATCTGTGTTACTCCCATGAGTCACCTCCATGGCGTTGGAAAGCAACAGATGTAGCAGTGTGCCTTGTCCACTAGAGAATTTGGAGAGCGAAAGCTGCTACTCCTGCCTAAATTAAATTTGGTCAGATCGGGTGTAGACTAGCATATTCAGTGTCTTGGTCAGAGGAGCCATGCATGGAATGATGAGATAGCTGCTGTGGTACACATTTGAAGGAGGGTTAGCTACCGATGGATTAACATGTTCTACTATGAGGGCCTCTGTTGGACCAGATTCCCGTCAGGTATCGTATCCCTTAACTTTTTTTGCTTTTTCCGCCTGGGTTTTGCTGATTCTTTTGTGTGGCCTCTGGGCTCTGGGCACTTTCCCACTGTAAATACGGTGTGAAGGTGCGCGCACCCTTCATACTTGTGTTGAGAAGTGGCGCTGAGTCAATATTCTGATACATGGGCTGGTCTGCCATCGCAGACCGGTGTGTGTGTCCCGGCATCTATCCTGTTTAAACTTATGAGCAGCCTGCCAGTGCAGGCCGCTGTATGTGTGCACCCGCACTAACGGGGCAGATGGTGACATTTCAAAGTGGTGGAGCGTAAAAGTTGAGTATGAATTTTACATAGCGAGCGAGTCCGGCCGACATAAGGGCTTTCAGCCCATACATCACTCACCCAATCATCCCCTCATTAATTCATCCATGTTTCCATCATCCTGTGCATTCATCTGTTCATGCACACATCCATCCATCCTTCTAGACACGCTCCCATTCACTCATCCACCCACCTATCCCCCGCCAAGCACCCTGCCAGCAGACATTGAGGGCACTCAAGCCTTGGTTCAGGAGGTGATTCTAAAAATGAGAACGCAGCACTACAGGGGGATAGAACTTAGCTTGACAATGCACTTAAGAGTGTCCCTTCCTCCGAGAGGAGCCTGATGCCAACTTGAAATTCAAATTTCGTATGACCAGTTCATCAAAAGGCAGACGCTCGGGGGGTTAATTCATAGCATATGTCCTGCGCAGAACATAGAGCTTCCAAGGTAGGTCAGGGTGATAGAAAAAGTATGAGGCGAGTATCAGCTCACGCTGGAAGTAACTAAATAAACATTACAAGGTGGTGATCGGCGTTCAACGCATGCAAGGTTTAGGAAAAAGATGCTGTCAATTAACTGTGTGACAGAATCAGTGACATGGTCTGCACCCCTGTGCTCCAAACCCCGAGATATTAAAGTCCAGCAGCAATAAATTCAAAGTTCCACAAGACATTAACAAAAAAGAAATAAAAATAAAAACATGAAATGTGTAACTGTTTGTAAGCCATCTAATGCGGTCCACACAAACCATTGTGGTCAGATTTTAGGGCACGTCTTACCTGAGATGATCACCACCATCCCTAGTGCCAGTACCATGTCCTGTAAGGGCACACAGAGTGCTGAGAGCGGGCATGCCCCACAGAAGAGAGGCAGCCCCAGGGGAGCAGGCGGGTGAGAGTAGGCCTGTAGGAAAAGTGAACACACGGGACGATGGCTATTCTCTACTCCCCTCCTGCACAATGCCATCAGTGGCGCTGTGAATGAGGGGAAAGCAGCGTCATCACGTCACCCTGTAAGAAACATGACCAATCACTGCGTGGCATTAAAATACACCCAGGGTGATTGGTCATGTCTTTAGTGATCGCTCCCCGCACTGCCTTCAAAGCCCGGACTGCAGGGGACAGGCTAGCCTTTCCCAAACCAATTCTGGCTTTGTTCTCATGCTTTTTATACTTAAACCTGCATGACAGCAAAGCAAGGATTGGTGTGGACAGGTGAACCAAGCGTTCCAAAGCAGACCAGGAGGGCTGTGCTGTGTTGCCCCCGGCTCCATAATTGAGTGCTGGTTCAAGGACTGCAGTGCGCATGTCAGGTTGGCCGCAGTTCGAGACCTGTCCAACTTGACATGCGCACTGCATTTAAGCTGCCAGTATTGGCAATAACCCACATTAGCCACCCCTCTTTGACTTGTTGCACCGCCCCCTCAGGCTGCAAGCCTAATTTACGGAGTGAGCAGCCAGGTGCCCAGTCCTAGAAAAGGACTTATTTCTAAAATTAGACACTAGACACCTCACACAGGGAGGCAACACCCCTCCTGCCCCTGAAGAGGAACCACCCCTATGGTGCCCATGATTGCGTGTGCCACCTGCCAACACAGGCTTGTGCATGTGCACTGACACATGTATTAGTTAAACCCGTGTCCAGTCTGCTGTTGCAGACACGAGCGGGCGCACTATTTCCAACCTGCCATTGCAGGACTGCCTGCGCACAAGTGCATGTGCGCCCAGGTAGTGAGGAATACCTGTGTGTGCCATGCCAAACCCTTTCCATTGTTAAAGGGGGCTTTGGCACAACTCACTTAGATATGACAATTATAGAATATAGATATTTCTGTGCTCTAAGAGTCTTGTGTGCCATAGTGCCTGGCTCCAGTGGACACCAAGGGATCTCATCTATGCATTCCCCAAGTGACAGCCATAAACCATGGGCATCCCATGAGAACGGCTGTCCTCTGCCATTTGAGGGCCGAATGGGATAGATTGGAGAGAGAGGTTTTGACACTTAGCCTCTAGGAGCTGGATCTGGGCCCCACTAAAGATTAAAGATGGCCCCATGGCAGACAGGCCTACAATTTAGGGGAGACATCTGTGGTTCAAAGGGAAACCCCTTAAACCATCCCTAACTTCAAAGTCACACAACAGTATAACTACTGGTGCCATCCTTCAGCACAGGGTGAGATACGCTTGTGGGGACGCGAGACCAGAGAACCCGGACAGTGTGGTGCACATTGCCAGAGGACTCTGTTGTGCACAAGGAGGATTACTGCCCATGAAGGGGACCACGTGCCCTTTCTGAATAGTGACTGGCCTGGGCCGAAGTCCTGCTCAAGTGTGGTGCCCTGAAGTGTGCTCTCTAAGGGCCCGTCCAAGGGCCTCCTGTTCTCCCGGAGATCTCAGGGACATCAAAGATCTCCTGTGAGGGACCTACACCATCTACCTGTGACATCTGGAGAGTGATGCCCTCTCAAGTGCGCACATCGGCTACTTAATCCCAACTGGTAGTGCTTTGTGAGCGCGGAACTAAGACTAGTGCCTGGTGACCGGATTGTCTAATGCGGAGCCCCAGAAATCTTGCCCGCATCTAAGGCGTTGGGTTCCTGTACTGCAGGGACCCTGACACTCATAAGCATCTAGTTGGTGGTGAGTGGATTCACTGGTTGCGGGACCACGCGTGGCCCGTTCTGGCAATCATGCTACATTTCTCTTTTGCAACAAGCTGACTGCATGCTCATTGTGTGCGGTCTCCGATTCACAGGGTATGACCCTCGGAGGTGGGGTTGTACCCGTAGTAGTGCCTCATTCTACCTCATGTGACTCTGATGAACTTGTGCCTGTGTGTGACCGGACGGGTCTGGTGCAACCTCTATCATCATGCTCTGGATGTTGTGCCACATTTCCAGGGAGTTACGGAATTGCAACTCTTCACTGTGTGTGGCCGAAATTGCCTGGTGCAACCCATCTCAACGTGCACCAGTCATTGTGCCTCACTTCTAGGGAGGTACATAATTTGCAACTTTTCGTGTTTGAGACCTAAAGCGTCTGGTGCGACTCATACCAATGCACACCAGACGCTGTGCTCAGATTGCCTGGGCACGACCCTGATCAACGTGTACCGAATGGGGTGCCTCCTCCCATCGAGAGGCTCCCCTGTGTTACTGACCATTCATCGGTTGTTCCCTTTTGTCTCTCATTGCGGCGGACCAACATCCCTCTCCACACCTGGCCCCTCCCAAAGACATCTTGGTACCAGGTAGTAGCAAAGCAAGATTGACTGGGTTGAAGGAACGCTTCCAGACAGTTCGGAAGCGGGTCAAGAGACTGCAAGACTCCTTTGCCTTTTGAGACCTGTGGGTGAACTTTCCGAGTGGCTGCTAAACTCCCCTTGTTTACATCTACCTCCTAATTAAAATTTGCTACATATCTCCACCTGCTTACCGAGGACCCAGACTAAGTATGACTTCGGCCGCGTGCGGCCCAGTGTCCGGGAGGAGGGGCTGGTTATCTTCCATCTGGGGATATGGGGCAATCGGAGTGAACTAGAGGGTGTAGGGAGGCTGGGGCAGGGTGTTATCCATTGACCTGCTGGGTACCAGTGGCACCGCATTAGGGTGCTGAAAGCGTATGTGTGCAAGAGCGGTCCGTACGGACGGCTGATACCTGTTACACCGTGTAGCGGTGCAGAGTGAGTGTGTGTGGGAGTGATCATCTGGGGACCGCCTGTGATTCACGACAATGGCCAGCAGTGCCACTTTATATGTTGATTTCATGCCAATAGCACAATACATTTGACATTGGGTTTACCCATGTGGCTCTGGCCTGCGGTGCTGCTAAAAAGTGTTCTATTGTCGTGTATGTACATATCTTTGATATCGTTGTGACCCGGGGTGTACCCTATAACTGTGTGGGACTGTATTATCAGAATTGCTAGGGTGGACAGCGTGTTGCACCATATAAGAGTGCTTTCTCTATTGGAGGTTAGATTAGGAATTGTCCACAGTATGCATACTATTGATCTCATAACAATACAAGTGGGCCTAGTACTGCTAGTAATATTTCCAAATGTGTTTTATGCCCAAAAGTATATAATGTTCATGTTATAATGATTGAATATGTGTGTTGAATATAAACGTTATTTACATACATCCTGTGTGAAGTCTCTTTTGTGATGCTAAGTGTATTTATCACGAGTGACTGCTGTGCCGTTGCTTTACACATTGGCTCTGAGGAAAGCCTGACTGCTCTGCGCGAAACTACCCAAGGGTAAGCACAGGTTATACAGCGAATGTAATCACCTGCTCTTGACGGGAGCGGTAGGTTCTGCCTAGCTGGGAGCATCCCTTCAGCCAACCAGAAAGGGCCAGTTCCAAAAGCCTCTTTCAAATTCTCCCAACTCAGTCCTTCCTTGGGACGGTGACCCTGAAAATCACTCAAAATGTCAATGCATGGTTTAGCAGCAAATTCATGACATTGTGCAACAGATTCCAGCCACTTATCTACATCTTTCTGGTGGTGTTAGAAGCTAGGAGCAGTGAGCCAGGATTCTGCCAAGGATGAGCGGGCCACATCCAAACTTTCTGCATTTCGATCTTGGTGAGAGACAGGGAGAGTGCGGGTGACTCAACTAAGAATTCCGTATGCTGCATGTTCCCCAAACCCCCAAATTCAGCCAGCATTCACAGAACACACTAGACAGAACAATTCACACACATCAAACACAGCACCGATGTGCCTAGCATATGTTCAAGTTGTGGGTTTTCGTTTAATAACATAACCCATTCCGAGACCCATTAGGACGGCAGCCAGCAGCCTCTGCCTGGATAACATTCCACAGTCCAGTCCCCAACATTCCTGAATGACATCTACCAGTTCCAACGCCTAGTACCAGATGACATTCTTGTAAATTTCGTCAAGCTTGCAATACTAATAAGTAACCCCCATCACAGGAACAACATGTGAAAACACCTTAGAGAACACGTTTGACAAAACTTCTCACTTCACATTTCAGAAAGCTAAGACATGCCATATATTTACCTATCACGGATGACCGCTCGGCCAACGCCATGTAGAAAGCAATACTAAATTTAGACTATCTTTAACTGCAGGGCAAGGGGTATTTTATCAACGTAAGAGTCACACAAGCAATTGATGAAGCTGTCTGGCTACATTGTCTCTGGCAGGAAAATCATGCCCCCCTAGTGTAATGTTTTTTGTTCAGCCCTGAACAATCTTAGGGGCATATTTACAAGCCCCTATCGCTACCACAACGTCAGGCGATAGGGGCTTTGCCTTATGTACAAGGCAGTGTTAAGCCACTTAATGTGGCTTAACGCTGCCTTGTAAATAAGGCACCCTTTCACGCTGTATTTAGCGTGAAAGAGGAGGGCAATGGGTGTTGATGTGGGCGTTGCACCGCAACACCCATTGATTTTGGCGCTGCCTCCTATTTACAAGAGCAGCGTAAATAGGAGGCCACGCCAAAATTAAGACCAGGGAAAACCTGGTTTTAAACAGGCGAAACGAGGAGAAATGCTTTATTTCGCCTCATTTTTCCTGTTTCCATGCGTGCTGCCTTGTGCAGCACACATAGAAACAGCAAATTGCCTATGATTGTTTATGTGCAGGAAGGTCCTCCTTCCTGCACATAAACAGTCATTTAAAAAAAATGCCATTTTGCAATTCTATGTGTGCTGCATTAAGCAGCATGCATAGAAGTTACAAAACAGCATTTAAAGATTGTTTATGTGCAGGAAGGTCCCCCTCAACACAGGCACCCTTGCACTATGGTGTAAGGGTGCCTGCGTTGGCGCTAGCCAGCTAAAGTTAGTGCCAGCGCAGGGGGAAACGCAGGATGCACCATATTCTAGTAAAGATGGTGCAGCCCTGCGTTTCTAAAGTGACGAAGCGTGTCGTTAGCCTTCTTGGCCACATTATTGTAAATATGCCCCTTAGTGTTCTGCACATAGTGGTTACATATCATTTCATCGATCAAATGCACACTATGCACATCATTGAGTCCTGTGCGTGGACAGGAACAACCCTATTAATAAGGAACCCTCGGATCATCCTTTAGCTGTGCTGGCACTTGGAGTAAATCTGAACATTCTCTAAAGTTGTCCGGACGAGCTCAGCCTTTGTGAACAGACTGAGCTACAGGATGGTACTGGGTTCCAACCCTAGCATTTCAACACCATTTTCCAACAGCAAAGCTCGTGGCACTAAGGGAGACATGGTATGGGCCAGGACAGTAAACACTAGGCTGCATCCCAGATCATGCTGTAGAGGCTGGATAAGACCTTGCTTCGGATTGTGAGGTTATTTTCTGCACAGACATTTTTAGGTCGAGCCTAGAGTAGCGCGCAAGCGCTGCTCTGGCGAAGACTTTATGTAGGGGGTTTGAAAAAGCTGACCAGACGCTCGTGCGTCATGGCCTTTTCTCTGCGGTTACCCGCACGGGCGACATGTGGTTTCAATTATCGTGCCCTGACACAGGCGCGATAATTAAAACCAGATGTCTCGCTGTGGCGCGCGCGCGCACCACTCGCGTCGCCCCTTCTCCTCCCCGCTCGTGCCTTCAAATGCTTGTTTATCTTTATGGCAGCTAAGAAATAATCACTGTTATGGCTGGCGGGGTGATGGCTGTTTGTTTGCATGTTAGGCTATTAAGTGTTTAAGGTGCAAACGCGTATATCTTGAAAGTTTTCCTAAAACCTCACCACACACCTAGATCGGAAATAATTTTACAGCAACCATTGTTGGAAAAATCTACAGAGGTATCGGAATGCTTGCTGTGCATGGCCTCGCTTCAATTCTGAAGGTTTAGAAACAGGCCTCGTGCACTGCAGCTAAGGAGATGAGGTCAGAATGTTTCATTCTGGCTCTATTGCAAACTCTCAGTTCTAACAATTGAATGCTGTATTCCAAAAACGCATTTGCATTGAACATTGTACAATTTATGTTAGTTTTTCCGTTTAAAAGCAAAAGATAAAAAGCAAAAATGTAGAGTAATATAGGTAAAGGATATATTTTCATAATTATTTCCCACAAAAATCAATGGGTCAACCGATCATGACAACTGTTCGAAAAAAAAAAAAAGCCTGAAATCAGACATTTCTGACAATTTAACGGAAACACCGCAATGTCTCAAATGACAGTTAATTAAATAAAAAAGTGTGCTTTGAATATGATTCTAAGTATAACAACTTTCAATGCACGGTAAAGAATTACGAGGCGGTAGCCGACAATAATGCAATTTTATCCTGAGGTGTGTCGGTTTCTTGTCTGAAGCTTAAAATGGAGCCCGAAATTAATGACAGGTTTATGAAATCAAACGTACAAAACAGTATATTTTTAGCCTGAGTTAGCACGCTATATTAGAACGCCTGATGCTGTGGAAAAAAAAAAAAGATTTTACGGTAAACCCAAAATACGAAGTAGAAATGTACCTGCAAAATAATCACTATCTGGACTGAAATAAAGAAAAATATATAGGTTTCTTTTAACCACTCTGAAACAAACATTTTCACCTTACAAAACACTCCGAAACTTGGTTTCAAAATGTTATATAAAAATAAACTCGAGACAAATCGCTCAACAACTAGAGACAAAAAATGTATCTATGAAAAACCGATAAAGCAGAATTCTGCAACCCGCAAGGAAACCATAATGTAATCAATTTCTCCCACCGCCTCTCTTAAATCTGTATATTTAGTTTCTAAAACAAAAAGGCAAACTTTGGTTGCATTTCCAGCACACTGTTTATAATGAGCGCTGAATAAAATTACTTTGTATTTTGAGATTTCGTAGGAGACCGCGCGGCTAGGGAGAGCAGGTCAGTGCGCTCATTAAACAAGCATTTGCAATGAAATAGATCTCGCATTTATGAGAGTTTGATCTATTGGCATTGTAAATGCCAATAGCTTAAATTCTTGCAAATGCGAGGCCTATTGCATTTCAAATATTTTTGTTATTTTCAAGCGCCCCATGCCGCACTGTCATTTAATAGAGGCCACGCCCCTTTCTTTAAACGACCCGTGTCTAAAGAAGGGGCGTGGCCGCCATTAAAGTGAAAGTGCGGTAAGGGGCTCTTTTACAAAAAAAAAGCATTTGTCTGTCAAGGCAGGAGAAAACAATTTAAGAAAATAGTGCTTAAATCTGTATATATTTAGTTGCTAAAACAACAAGCATTGGCAAAGCCAATAGGTCTCGCCTATGAGAGATCCTCTGGCTTTGTCAACGTTTTGTAGCCATGTTGCACAGCAGCACAGCTGCCGTGCAATACAGCTGAAAGTAAAGAAGAGCTGTGACGTGGCCAATGGTAGCCGTGTCATATTGCTTTTTTTGACATGTAGTACAGTAGCTGCTGTGCAACATGCCTGAAAGTGATTTAAAACAAGCATTGGCATAGCCAATAGGTCTCGCTTTTGGGACCTTATAAGTATTTAGTTATGCAGTAAGTAAGTAAGTCCGTTTTTATATAGCGCAGCTACTCACCCTTATGGGTCTCAAGGCGCTGGGGGCCGTCGTGGAAATTAAGTGAGCTATTGCCCAGAGTCACATGGTGCTGAGCTGAGCTGCCGCCGGAGCCGGGGATCGAACCGTGAACCCTGTGCTCCGAAGTCAGCTCCGAAGTCAGCTGCCCTGGCCGCTGCACCACACCTCTCCACAATATCCTTGGTGCAACAACATTAACTGTTGCATGGTTAAACACTTATAAGTTCCCAAAGGCGAGACCTATTGGCTATGCCAATGCTTGTTAAGAGAGGAAGCAGAGCTCACCACAGCCATGGAGGACTAGTCCAATGGGAAAGGGGTGATTTCCTGGGTGTGGGACCTGAGAATAAATTACTCTATGCGGCACATCATGATCAACAATCCAAAGAGCAGTGCCGCTTTTCCTGGTATTGGAAGCAGAGTAAAAAGTTGGCAAACACTGCTGTGCAAAGTATGAATTTCTATACCTGGGGCATAGGGAGCAACTCTGCCCAGGTATTGATCAATGCTATAACTCAAGGGAAATCCCCTTTGAGGACCCAACTCTTTGCCAAAAAGAAGGTGTACGGTGTTTGATTATGTCAACAGCTCTGGGGAAAACACGCCTTGACGCCCTTGGGCTTAGTTCGCGCTTTACAAGTTTTATATTCATTCATTCATTCATTCATTCATTCATTCATTCATTCATTCATGCTACCCCACCCTTCACACTGCCCGAAGCAGCATGGAGTTTCCGGAAAAGTTTAATGATTACTCACTATGTTTTTCCAATTCCCATCAGTGCTCCTGCCCCAGAATCCTAGGTACCTTACGCAAGCAAGACATCAGTGGGCTAAATGCCAATCTCTACCCAGGACAAAACACACTGCATTTCTGATAAGTCTCTTTTCCGCCTCAGATTGTTGGTCTCAATCCCTATCAACAGATGCAGATGATGTGTACCAAACTTGTTTATCTTACATCAGTGAATTGAGTAAGAGTAGAACAACTGTTCACTGCAGTGTGAAGTGCGAGTAAACACGTTATTAATTTATTATTGCACAGTGGTGCTTGGAAGCATTCCAAGATTGAAGCGAGTACAAAGGTTAGGCAGCATAAAACCCAAGGCAGAGATAAACAACCGAGTGACACAGATGAGCATTGATTTTCAGGCAGGTGCCTTTGGCTTAAAGCGCGATGACAGAGGAGTGTTCGAGGTGAAAGGTGGCATGGATGAGGGGTGCTGAGAGCAACAGGTGCTGAGTAGTTGTGTCTTGCTTGACTCAGTGATGGGCCATGGATGGCCCCTCCAAGATCTAATGTGATCCTTGAGTGGATCATAGAATCAGTGACACGTATTGTGATTGGCCATCAATCCTGTTGCTCCATTATGAGACCGCCCGTTACTTCCCCCTATCTTAAGCAGAAGGTGAGAGCACTCAAAGATGCAGAAAACTTCCTTTGGCATTAAACCCACACTCAGTCAAATTTTGCTTACATTATTATATAGTAGGTGACCGTGCTGCCACGTTCTGGCTGTTCTGGCACCATCTCATACACAAACATTTATGCACACATGCATACACTGGATCTCACCTGCAACGCCCAGGGCCAGTACATGGGAGCTTCCCCTCTAGGGGCAGCAAGTCTCCAGCAGAATCTCAGTGGGTGGTCTGGCTGCCTTTCCTGCTGCACTGCACCAGTTGCATGTGATCCTCTGACCCCCAGAACTCTCCACCAACCCAAAATCTTGTTCCAAAGTAGGGCTCAAGGTTTGGAAGCAGGGTGCTCACAGGAAGTGAGACAGGACTAAAAAAGAAAAAACCCACCACAATGCATACATATCACTCCTCGCCAACCCATCCTGGCTTTGATCTCATATTGTTAAGTTCTGGCTCACCTTCTCGGTCCATGTTTATTGTCATTTCAAGTCTTGATTCTCACTTTCTCTATTTCTTCCCTGACGATCATCTTTGTCCAGGTTTTTCTTGTTACCCAACACTATGCTGTTAAGGTGCCAAACCTTTCAATTGCTCAACCTAACAACATTGCACAATATTTCCACAGCACTGTAGAAGACATGCTCTCCTTTAGTCACTTTTACACCTTTCGTTGCTCTAACACATTGTCCCACTTCAGCGACAACACGTTTCACTTCGGTTCTTTTATATTACTGTGCTGTACTTATTTCTTAGCTCTTTCCGTTTTCCCTTTTACGTCAACTGAAGACCAGTCCACCACTCTTGAGTGCTGCACTCAACTTGGAACTCTTTTAGTAATAGCAGTTCTAACACCAATGAAGACAAAAGGACTCAAACCTGTGCTTTTGTTAGAATTTACTCTAAGTGCCTAAAGCATTTTCTTGATTTTTTTTCTCCTAATCTATTTTCCTTTAACTTCTCACTAAATAGATTCTTCGTTCACTCGATTTAACATTTGTACCAGCTCATAGCCACTGGGAAGATAAAGAGACATTAGGCTTAGCTTACAGAAGTACTGCTTTATCTTTTCTAATTTTAAATATACACCTTTGTCACTGATTAAAAACAAGGATGCTCCTTCTCTCAGAAATGCACATCTCTAAAGACTCAACACATTATACGTTTTAGACTTACAACAATTGCCAACTCTGGCCAGGTGGAAAACACATCTTTTAACACTTTCGTATATTGACACTCATCATTGTGTGCTTGAACAGGACCAGCAATATCAATGACATTTTTCCATGGCATTTTGGGACATTTTTGCACGACACAGTGGGGCCTTAATGTTATTTGAGACTTAGCCTAAGCCAAACCTTCACACGTCATAATCCTTTCAATTTCTAAATCAGTGCCTGGCCACCAAAACATAACATTTTCCCTTTTCTTGGTTCATACTATTCCCATAACTTATCTTTATAAACCTCTGGGGGATATTCTCAAGAACGAGTGTTAACTATCGCCAAATTCGCTTAACGCAACTTCTCACATCGCGGGAAAATAACACCGCGTTAATGCAGTATTCTCAACCCGGCGGCACCATGCGATAGTCTCACGATAACGCAACAAATGCCCACGCTAAAATTAACGCGACGCCGAAAAAATGCGAAATACGAACGCTAAAAAAGTTGCGATGTCCCAAATCGCGAAGCAAAAATCAGCGATAACCAGCAACAGGCCTGTGATTCCCACGCGACATGCGGGAAAATGCACTATAAAAGCAGAGAAAAAAAAAAGAAAAAAATGTCACTGCGTAGCACCATGGACGCACCCGGACCGAGTGCAGAGGACAACGCGAACCCCACAAGCCCCACAGACGACCAGCCAGGAGCCCCGGGGAAGGGCAAGGAGAAGAGGAAGAGGAAGACGGGGTTCAGTCCGCAGGAAAACCGGATCATCGTCACAGAGGCGACAGAACCCTACCAACAACTGTTCGTCACCTCCACTGTGTCATCGGCAACACAAACGGAAATATGGCAGCACATCGTGAACAACGTGAATGCAGTCGGAGTGTCGAGGAGGACAATGGGAGAGGTCAAGAGGCGCTGGAATGATGTGAAGGGCAAAACCAAGAAGAAACTCGATGCCAACATGAAAGCAGCAACGCAGATTGGAGGTGGGGGACATTGAGAAAATGGTGGCCACAGTCATCAGTCGGGATACGGTGCCAGGAGTTGGGGATCGGGACACTGCTCAACATGACCTGACACAACATCAACAGGGTGAGTACCGACCAGGGACTGGGGGACGGGGGAGATGGGCACAATGGCACACATGCACAATTAAGTAGAGCACACTGCACACCCACAATGACTCTGGATCATGTCCCTGATCCCCGTGCCACACTGCAGCACACATACAGAAACTCAGGGAATGTGTGTTAAAAAAGAATTTATTTGCACATGCTGTGCCTGTGGTCATTTTGTACTGTCTCATGATTGCTAAGGACTGTCACAATGTGACGTCCTCATGTGAAGAAATTGTCAATGATGTTGTTCCTACGGGCTATTCCTGCTGCAAAAACAACAGTTGATGGACAGAATGCAGAACAATGTCATACATTCACCCCAGTACAGAGATCTGGGCCTAAATCCATCGTTTTTTTGCTCACCATGCCATACCAGTTTGAACCCAGCCATATGCAAATCAGTCTTGACCCTGTGCCTCATGGGAACAGTCCAGCCCGAACTGCCAAGCCAGGTCCTCCCTGGACTGGAAACAAGCATCCTAGGACCGGTTTCGGGGTTTCACCCCTCTTCAGCCAGGATAGCTTGATTCCAGTGGCATGGAGAGCACGGGACCCACGTCTGGGCATACCCGTCCCACTCGGGGTGACAAATGCAAAAACAACAGTTGATGGACAGAATGCAGAACAATGTCATACATTCACCCCAGTACAGAGATCTGGGCCTAAATCCATCGTTTTTTTGCTCACCATGCCATACCAGTTTGAACCCAGCCATATGCAAATCAGTCTTGACCCTGTGCCTCATGGGAACAGTCCAGCCCGAACTGCAGCTGCAGTGGGGTGTGGTCCACCTGCCTCATCATCGTCCGGTGCATCTGGCAAAGGTACCCATGGGGCATTGGTGCGTACACATATGTTGTGCAACACACAACATGCAACGATCATCTTGCACACGATGTCTGGGCTGTACAGGAGCCTCCCACCTGTGATGTCCAGGCACCTGAAACGTGACTTCAACACGCCAAATGTGCGTTCCACGATGCCCCTGGTGCGTTTGTGGGCCGCATTGTACTGCCTCTGGGCCTGTGTGTTCGGGGCTCGGAGGGGTGTCATCATCCAAGGGCAGAGTGCATATCCTTGATCACCTGTGACAGTGCAGAGAGACATGAGTCAATAGTTGGTTCTGCATGATGTTTTGGCAGGCTCACTAGTTGATTGGCGTGTGATATGTGTGTCATAGTGATTCCTGTTTGACATGTACTGCTTGTAGCAAATGAGCGCCATCAATGTGTATTACGTAGCCTCACTGCTGCTCCTCCCTCCCCCAGAGCCTATTCACTTGTGTGCGCTGCGCGGTTGCATCACTTGCACTCCTATGGCACACCATTGTCATGCCTGTCTGCGCATGTCCACAAGCCTGTGATGTTGTGCGTTGAAGGTGGGCGGCCACGTGTGAGTAGGCCTATGGTAAGGATAGGGCGGACACAGATGTGGAGTTCATGGCTGGCTGAACCCGCGATGCGGTCGAGGCAAGACCTTTGGCTTATGCTGCGGTAATAGCGATACACACACAACAGTTGGCAAGTATGATCCCGGACCCCGAGCGGGCTTGCGCTCATTCATTTATCCCTTCGGCCGAGCCCGCACTCCGGGGGCATGTTACATTGCAACTTTGTCCATTGCGGGACGGGTGGCGCCGACACTACAACAGAGACACATGCATTAGGCACTTCATTGGCAAGCCCAACACTTAACCACGCCCAGAGCCCCGGAGTGATTATCCACACCCCTACGCTGGACTGTCGTACGCCAGCCCACTCCGGCAACGCCTACAGGGGGGTACGACACAGCTACATGTCCCAGGTCTCCCCCACTGCCTGAGGTGACATGGTTGCGTCCGCTGTACACAGCACAATGCAATGTGGTAGGGCCCGGGGCCCTCATGCATACACAATGACCACACAGACACACTTAGAAAGTTTGTGGAACTGGCTACGGGCACGTGCGCCTGGCCCCTTTTATTGCCAGGGTCACATGTCCAGTGACGCCTGTGCTGGATGGGTGTGGGGTGAGTGTGAGCCAGCCCTCAAGGAGTGGTTGGTGCTGGCAACAACTACAACAGTGATGAGACAATCAGAAGTTCACAGTACAAACAGCAAGGGTCCATGACTTGAGCTGCACAGAGTTAGTGGCCCCGGATGCACAGCGTTCGCCACATGGAACACCGCCACGGGATGGTGACTACCCGTGCACTGAGGTAGGGCCACGAGAGCTGAGCGGGTCCTCGTCGATGTCCAAGGTGAATGTCGCGGAGGGTTTTGGGAGACAGTGGAAGGTGTTCTTCCAGGGCATGATACAGAGGGCAGTACCAAGCAGACACAGGCAATATGGAGGAGATGAATGCTACAGACTCATTTTTGACACCAAGTCAGCATCAGCTACATGATGATGAAGACAACCCCCAGGCCATAGACTCAGATGCCACCAAAGCTCAACCAGAGAGTGTCCATGAATTTCGGGCCACTGAGTCAGTGGCACCAGAGCTGAAAGGGGATGCAGTCTGCGATGAGGCCTGTACAATGGTATAAACTCTGCCATAAATAAATCAAGACTCAGTTCCAAATGTGTGACCTACTTGACCGCAGTGTAGGCCGGAGGCAGCGGTGGAGTACGTCAACGAGAAAGGAGTACTGGGGGCCTGTGTCGCGGAGCCGTGGTGGTCTGAGGAGGCTGCCAAGGTCGCGGGCCTCGGGCTTGGAGCTTGCACCGGCATGTGGTGGGCCCTCTTTGACACACGTCGGTGTCGGCAGGTGAGCAGTGTGGCCTGGGTGCGCTGGGGTGGGCAAGACGGGTCTTGGGACCAGCGGCCTGGGGTGCAGCAGGTGCACAGGATCGCAGGCACTGCCGCTCACGGCGTCGGCCTCGTGGCGGGGTGAGAGGCGCCGCCCTGGCAGACACGTTGGCCATTCTGGAAGAGAACCACGCCCAGAGTAACGGGCTATTTATTCACACCCCTACGCTGGCCTGGCGTACGCCGGGCCAGCCCACTTCGCTCACGCTTACAGGGGGGGACGTAACAAGCTACATTTCCACGATCATCCCCACTGGCAGCGGCAACATGGTTGCGTCCACTGTGCAGTACACTCCAGACACCAGCAGTGTATGTCGACATGGAAATGTCTGTGGTCTGCATACTCAAGTCTGTCCAGCACATCCACGCCACACTTGGCATTGTGTACATTCACATTCATGGGTCACTTACATCCTTCGCACATGCCTGGTTCCAACCTCTCCCCACATTCTGCTATTGTGTGGCTGAGGTGCCATGCCGTTGATGGCTTGTGTACATGGCTAGCCCAGGTTGCCACAGTAAGTTGTGTTGTCGTGTCTGGAATGTGGGGATGTTAGTTGTCATGTTGTATGTGATTTTGTGACGTGTGCATTCCCAGAGTTGTGAGTTGTATGTTGGTGGAGTTGAGGTGTGTGGTGTGTTCAGTTGTTACTTACAGACGAGCAGTGCATTTCCATAGGTGCCATCCTGAAAGCGCTGGTTGATGATGGACTGTCGGAAGATGAAGGAATCATGCACACTGCCTGGGTAGTTGGCGACTGACATTGGTGAAGAGTCCCCGGTGGTCCACTATTGCCTGCACATTGATGGAATGCGTGTGTTTCCTGTTGCGGTAATTGTGTGCAGTGGCGGCAGGGGGCACGAGGAGTACATGTGTGCAGTCGATTGCCCCCAACACGTGCGGGAAGCCAGCTATGGCGTAGAAGCCTTGCTTGATCTCCAGCTGTTCCTGCGCAGTGTGTGGGAAGTAAAGTTGCTGGGGTACCAAGCTGATGATGGCATCCAAGACAGGTGTGAGGAACTTTGACAGGGCTGGCTGTGAGACTCCTCCGACTATGGCAGTTGTTGGTTGGAAGGTCCCAGAGGCCAACAGGTGCAGCACGGCCAGCAGCTTTGTCTGCAGAGGGATGTTGGTTCTCCGCTGTGTTGGTACTGTCAGCCTGTGGGCAATGAGGGTCAGGATTCGGAGGATGGTTGTCCTTTTGAGCCTGTAGTGGGCAATGAGTTCCTCTGGCGTTAAGTCTCCGAGGCTGGTGCGTTTTCAGAAGGTCCTGTGTCTTTGTCTGCGCTGCCTCTGTGGTAGTCTGGGGGGGGGGTCCTGGGGGGGGTGGGGGTCCTGGTGGTGGTGGCGGTGGGTGTTGTGGCCCTCTTGGGGCTCCGAGCTGCATGATCAGTAGCTCCATGGCATCTGTTGTTCTTCTGGTGTGGCTGTGGGCTGGGCTCCCTTTTATGGTGCAGGTTGTCGTCCGACTTAGCACCAGGTAGGAGCAGGTGTTAAATCCATGCTGCTAACGCGCCTTATAGCATGTTTTTGAATCTTATCGCCGATCTGGCTGGTCGTTGAGAATGTTGCGGGTTTTTGCACGGGAACGCCTACTCTGCATCTCATTAGCGTTAGTTGCTGGTGTCATCCGTGGCGATGTTTTTTGCGGCTGCTATCGCGGGTAAACTGGTGATATCGGCTATTAGCACCTGCTTGTGAATGGTGCGATGAATTTATCGCCACTTTGGCTGCGATAAAGTGCCGCTAACTTGGCGATGAGTCCTTGAGAATATGCCCCTCTGTCTCATCTGCTGTAGTGGAACTGTCCTATCCTTCCTCCTATCAAACACTTCTTCATCCACCAGTTCATCCCTTAATTCCTAAAACGGTTTCTCTTCTTTGCTCAGATTAATCTTTAGCCATCCAAATCTTAAATATTCTCTGATCTTCTTAAAACAGATAAACCTTTCCAATGCTCTTAACTCATTTTTCCCTAGAAATGGCTTCATCCACACTCTCACAAACAGATGCAAATTTGCACTCCTTCCTTAACTCTTCCGTGCTCTCCTACATAGGAATAGGCATTCTTGATAAGAAATGTGCAATAATTTTTTTTGCACCAGGTACAAGCTTATATGTATAATCTTGCAGACACGTTGATAACCTGGCTATCTTTGCTGATGCACAGAATATCCTTACTCTGGTAAGCAGCTTGGATAAATGTTTATGGCCACTTCCTAAGATTAATCTGCTACCCCACCATACAAAGTGTCAGAAATATTCCATCCCCCAAATACAAGCTAATCCTTCACTTTCGAGCACAGAATTCTTCTCTTCTGCAGAGGCACAGGGGAAATTTCATTTTCAACTGGTATGAAAGGTATTATGCTTTTTGCTTGTGTATCATGCTCTTTGTAGAAGATGTGTTCACATCTAGCTCTATGTTGTCAGAAGCCATTTGGCATGCTTCAACCAATCAAACATTACACTATTTTTCATCGCTTTCCTCATCCGAAAGATCTTTTTGGTGAACTTTTTAACATATTTTGAATACAATTTGGCAAAGCCTATAAATGACCTGAGGTCATCTTTGTTCCTTGGAGATAGTGCATTTTAATTGTTCAAACCAGTTTATCCTTCTGTCTTATTCTTTCCTTGCTCATATCATGCTCTAAGTGTGTTACGCTGACCTCAGCCAAATTTTCACTTTGAAAATCTGCTGTTAAATTTTTCTTTTCCAAGATTCCCAAAATTGCTTCCAGCATCTCCTGATGTTCATTTTAAATACTTCTTAAGATTTTATGCTGCAAATACATCATTACTTCACTTCATCCAGTAGTTCATGATTACATTTCGGAAACAGTGTGGCTTCCAAACCAAATTCGCTTAAACTAAAAGTATCCATCAAGGGTTAAAAATAAAATTGTTTCCACCCTGGACACAATGGCCCTTGGCAGTAGGCAAATAAAAGATCTAGCAAAGAGCCCAATCCTTATCCATAATTAATAATGACATTTCCCCTCTATTGGCCACAGGAAATTGACCACCAGACTAGTACTGTTTAAACATCTGAAATCCACACACAATCTCACCTTGCCATTGTCCCTTTATGCTACCACTAATGGTTCCATACATTTGAATCATTCAGTAGATTACATTACCTTAATTGCCAGAGGGGATGCTCCATCTGGCACATCACAAATAGCGTTTCCATCCAGAGATGGAGCAGGGCATCTTTGAATATTGGGGGTAGTCCTGGCTAGATCTATTTGACATGTATCAAACAAAGGGATCCACCCTTATAGAAATGGAGCCGCGCTGAGGTAGTATCCAGGCGAGGTAGCAACCTTAATGACTGTCTGACTACAGGTGCTCCTTCCCTCCCATTTTTGCAGTCTCATAGGGCAGTAGATGGGCTAATTATAAACCCATACCAGCATAATACCTATTGGGGTACAGTATACAGTGCATGTAGATTGTATTGTGCACCACATAGTGTTTATCTTAATTAGAAATCACGTTTTATCTTTAATAATTTGAGTGTAGAAGGGATCTTTCTAGGTCCTGATGAGAAGCCAGGGAGGGCTTCGAAACATGTCGACACAGGAAGTACTGCCCATTGAAGCATAGTACCTCCGTCTCATTCCCCATTTTGACAATACCAGCCCAAAGGAACATTAAAATAAATTTTTCCGCGGAGCCAGGTATTTTTTCATTATACACCACTTTCACTCACTTGTGACCCTTCCACTCACACTCCTACACCACACATAGTATTGTTTCATAACCAGTGCTCCCGCGTAGTCGTAGGTCGTAGCACGCCCCGTCCCGCAGCGGGGCGGGAAGACCCCGATGATGAAGCATGCCACCAAGGGTCCTTTTGGTGGGTGAGGGGTATTTTAACAAAGCTGTGTGCTTTCCATCAGTGTAGGAGACACACGAAGTCTGGAGGAACACTTCTTTCCATTTCTATAAGGGTGGATCCCTTTGTTTGATACATATTGACTAGAGGAGGACGTATCCACCTCTTATGCTCTGTAAGCATTACCTCTTCACTCCCCCCTTTGGTTATTTGATTAGATCTATTTGACACCTTAGACAATGTCCTGTGTCAGCAAATTTGTGTGCTGGAGTTTCGTCCAGGGCACTCGATAGGAGGCACATTCTGGCTGGATTGGAACTAGGGACTCCTGTACACCTTCTCACTGATATGTCTGGGGTTTTGAAGAAGATCAGGAAAGACCGGGCCCGAGTCATCTTGATTGTCCCAGACTGGGCCAGGAGAGTATGGTACCCACAGTTTGTGAACCGGAGCATTTGCCCTCCCATCAGGCTTTGTCTTACAGAGGCCTTCTTGTTTTCAGCAGCAAGGCAGAGTCCTGCATCCGAATCTCCACAAGGTACACCTCCAAGCATGAAAATTGAACCATGGAAGTTGAATGCGTTTGAGTTACTGGCTGAAGAATTGGAATTTATTCTTGCTGCCAGGCAATGTTCCATGAAGTCCATTGACGCTGGGACACATTTTTTGCCTGCCGTGGTGCTTGAGACACTGACCCTTGGCAAGTCAAACTTTCCAATGTTCTGTTTGTTCTCGCTTTAGTTAAGCAAGACCTTGCAGTGGGCATGGCGAATGGTTACTTTTCAGCCATATCAGACTTTCTGTGTTTGCTGAACCAACTGTCCTTGTTTAAGTCTCCAGTTGTGATGCTTTTTGTTAACGGTTTGTCACATAAGTTTCCTCCCAAACCATTTGTGATGCCACAGTGGGACCTTAACCTTGACATTCCTTGTATGCATGCCCTCCAAGCCTAAGCACAGCTGTTCCTGAAGCCTTTTGACCCTGAAAACCGTCTTCCTCATTGCCCTCAAGTTGGCGCACACCGTGTAAGTGAGCTGTAGGTGCTGTCGTATATTCCATTGAACCTCAGGAAAACGGTAATAGTAGCTCTTGTCCTCTCGAAAATTGATTATGGTAATGCGCTGTTCTTGGGAATTGCCTAAGGCCAGACTGCCAAACTGCAGTCTTTGCAGAATGCAGCAGCACGAGTACTACTTGATATTCCCAAATATCATCCCACGTCCGCCAGTATAAGGCAGCTTCACTAGCTCCCAGTCCAACAGCGAGTTGAATTCAAAGCTCTTTGTCTTGTGCATAAGGCACTATATGGTGGGGGAGCCACAGACATTCAGAAACTATTCTCCTGGTACTCCCCGCGGCGGAATCTTAGATCAGCCAGCACAGGGCTAGTACAGGTTCCCAAAATACTAAAAGCCAGATGGGGAGGCAAAAGCCTTTCTCACCGAGCAGCCAAATTATGGAACAAGCTACCAACCACTATTAGACTACAGTCTAATAGGCTTCTCTTTAGGAAATTGGTCAAGACCTGGCTTTTCCCTCCGCAATAAACCTCAGTCGAGCCTGGGCAACGGCAACAAGTCACTCCTAGCGCCAAGACGCCTCGGCAATCGAGCGCTTTATAAATATGTCAGTCAGTACAACTGCTTTACACTACCTTATTTTCAGACAAGTTGGTGCTGAGGACCTGGGCAGCTTTCCTTCCTAAGGTCAGGATGTCATTCTGTATTGGCCAATCTTATCACCTTGCCATCATTCCTCACTCCTCTTCATCCCTCAAAATAGGAGGAGAGGATTAATCGACTCGATCCACAGAGGACGTTGAGATTTTACATCGACCGGACGAAAGATCATCAGGATAATTAGCTCTTCATCAGCTTCTCAGGTGCAAAGAAGGGCAAGGAGGTTTAGAAGAAGACCCTGTCAAGGTGGATAGTCCTCTGCATTAAGATCTTCTATGCACAGGTCAACAAACAGCCCACTAAGGACCTGAGGCCCCATCCATCAGGGCCAAAGCTGCTGCTAAGGCAATGGTGCAAGGGGTCCTTCCCTTGATATCTGCCAAGCTGCAACAAGTGTGCATTCATTCACAAAGCACTACTACCTTGACAGCCAAGTCGGACGAGAGGGTTACTTTCCTTGCGTGGTCTTGCAGGCCTTTTAGTCTCAGTCCTCTCCACAGATTCTCCACCTTTGGGAGGCACTTCCTTGGCATCTATTCTAAAGATGTGGAATCTTAGTTATAAGTATCCATCAGAATAACAAGTTACTTACCTTCAGAATTGCTCTTTCTAATGGAAACTCTAACTACAGATTCCTCAGTGTCCTTCCAGCTCCCAGTCCTGTGGGTTGGCCGCTTTACCATCTAAAAAGATCCCAAGCTAGAGGTCAGCTCACTGTTGCAAATAATTGTTATGCTGCTGTCCAAGTTGGAGGGTGCGGAAAAAGAAAGAGGTAGGAAACTTAAATCCATGTGCATGGAAGGCGCTTATATGCAACTCCGTTCTGTCATGTCAAGGGTGGTACAAACCGTATACAGTGCAGCATGACACCACCTACCTGCACATGCGAACACAGCTGTTGAAATTCTCTGAATCCAGTCTCGGACCTGGGGATATTCTAAATGCTAGGAATCTGCACTTAGCTACACCATCCAATAGAATGAGCATTACTAAAGGTAAGCAACTTTTTCATATTCAGGGTGTCCAATGTCTAGGTCATGACATTTCCACTGGGCAGGTACCATCTGTCTACAGACCAAATCAAAGACATCCGTAAGTTACCATGCCCAGTCAAAGTCTCCCACTTACGCACTTTCTTGAGGTTGACGGGCTATTGTAGACAATCAATATTATGATTTGCTTATTTGGTAAAGCCCCTTCAAGATTACGTTAAAATGGACACCACAGAGCCAATGTAGTGGGCTGATGAGGCAGAACAAGCTTTTGTTAAATTGAAACAGGCACTATCTTCAGTTCTTTTGCAGGGGTTACCTGGGTACACTAAGCCGTTTTACTCTGTATGTGATGAGCGAAACGGGTACAGTCTTGGTCTAATAGTGCAAGATCCCATAGCCTCAGGTCTCCTTCACTGTTTGCACTTTGCAGCTATTGCTGCATATATGGTAAAAGACTCAGAAAATGTTGCATTAGGTTGCAAAGTTATAGTAGCAGTATCATATTCCACAGCTGCCCTATTAGATGCTACTCATCATAAAAACTCAGCACCTATTCAGTGCAAGACTGTCCCGTTACATGATTTTACTGCTATCAGCATTACACATCACCTGGCCCATTGCCCCGCACTGAAGAATAAGTTACTTACCTTCGGTATCGCCTTATCTGGTACAGACAGAATTTAGCCGCAGATTCCATATCTTAGCATTCTCCCCAGGTGCCAAACTGGATCCAGAAATGTTTTAGAACAGTATCTCTGCGCGTCACTAGAGGGCATTGAGTGACTCCGTAGCAACGTCGTCCTCCGGATGTGATGTCGACGGAGCCCATCTAAGCGCACCCCTGACGCCAGTTTCTTCTGTGACTATTTTTCGCGCCAATAATGTGCAGCTACTTATAGAAACTGCCTATGGAAAGTGTGCCAAAAAAGAGACATCTTTGTGCCAAGCAATTACAAAGTCCCAAAATGCCTATAAGGCATACAGAAGATAGATGATCCCCATAGAACAGGGAACAAGGCAACAGTGCATCCGCACACTGCAAACAAAATACCCACTTTAGAATAAGAACTTGGGTAGGAAAACTGTGTTATTTTCTGTGGGAGGGTGTTGCAGTACCTGTCGTTGCCCATGTGTGGTGATGGACTTACTACTGCTTTTCAGTTTTTAGTAGAAACTTCCATTCAGATTTTGTGAATAATCAAAATATAGCAAATTTACTCAAAAGTATAAATTACTCAAAAGCAGTGACGGCAGGTAATTTTAGGAGGGAGGGAGGTGGACAGGACACACATGCACACATACACACTCACTCACATGCATGCATTCACACACGAGCGTGCACACGCACATCCATTCACAATGCTCATTAACAAATATTCAAACATACACGCATCAAACATTAATTTAAAAAAAATCACACATACCTGCAGCTCTGCTTCAGAGGTCACAGGAGGGTTGGGACTGCTGCCTTCCCTCATTGGCCGATGAGGGAAGGCAACAGTCCCAACCTCGTCACAAAGTGGAATGGGATCAGTGAAACTGCTGACCCCAACTCATTCTGTGACGAAGTGTCACTGAATGACACTTGACCCTGGGCACTTCAGGGCTTAAAACTGAAGTGGCCAGGTCCGAGGCAATGAGTAACGCGCCCCCACGTTACGAGAGGGAGAGCCTCAAGGAACTTTGCTGAGCTGAGGAGGTCACGCCCACAGGAGCTGTGACATCCTCAGCCCAGCAAAGTTCAGTTCAGGCTTCCAGGAGCCTGCACATTTAAGCTCCCGCTGCCTGACCTGAAAATGAATAGTGTCTGTCAGGCTGACCTTTGCTCAGCCTGACAGACACTCTTCCTGAGGGGCAAAAAGTTAAGAGGGCATGGCCGCTCAGCCCCTGTGAATAGGCCACAGCTGCTCAAAAGTGTAAGTTACCATTGTTTAATCAGGACCACTTTGTAACTTCCAATAACTGTTACCTCATTTCTCCACTGTAACTTGATTGTGCCCAGCAGGGCTTGAAATGAAAATTTAAAAGTGGGGGAACTTGCAATACCTCTTTGCTACTGACAGAGAAGTTTTAAGGCACAGGCAAAGTGGGTAATTGCTCAGGGTCCCCACTTTCCAATAGCCCCCAATCCCCCAGGGTAAGTAAACTTTCTCTTTACCTTGCTCACCTCTTCCCCGCCTCCCCTCTCTTCCCCCTCCCTACTGCCGGGACTATTGCCCTGGCTGGTGATACTGTAGGATAGGACAGAAGAGTTTTCAGCGGCAAAGTTAAGGGAAGTTTTTGGGAAGGTTATATATTGGGTGGGAGTTCAGTGGGAGGGACATAAAGTTTTACTAATAATGTTTTGATGTCATTTGCTGACTTGAAGCTATGCGCCAAAGGTAAAACTGGATGCAGATGTATGTAACACTGCACGATAACGATGTACCGTATTTTGATATATGGTTAAAAAAGAAAAACTCCAACTGTGTTGTAACATTTGATTGCAATGACTACTGTATAATAAAGTGTGTGTTAAAAAACCTTGCTCACCTCTGTCTATTTCCACATCTAAGCCTCTGTTTTCTGCCCACTTCTACCTCTGAGTCTCTCTCGCTTTGCCCAGTGGCATCTTAAGGATTTTGAGGGCTATGAAAAGACATATTTCAACTGTTTATATGTGAGCTCAGTTTCTGAAAGTTTGTTTGGTATCATGAGGTTTTCAATTCACAGAAAATGGACACGAACAGGGAACATGAAAGGACAAGTTATTTACCTTCGGTAATGCCTTATCTGGTAGAGACATGATCTAGCCGTAGATTCCTTACCTTTGAATTTCCAAGACGTCAGACTGGATCGGGAAGATTTTTCTTCGAGCAATTTGCGTGCCGGTAGGTGACGTTGGTCGGCTCCGCGTGACGTCGTCGGCGTTGTGACCTCTGCATCACCTATATAGGCACCACCTCGGCGCACTGACGTCAGTTATTTTTCATGACTTTCCACGCCAGAAGCACAGAGCCATGAGGTGCACTAACACTGGTGTGTTTCTGAACATCTAGGGCCCTGAAAGGGGGGGGGTGGCGGTCAGCCCTAACCCTAAAAACCTGTCTGCAGTGTGGAGAGGATGGGTGGGTCGGTAAGGAATCTGCAGCTGGATCATGTCTCTACCAGATAAGGTGTTACCGAAGGTAAGTAACTTGTCCATCTGACAGGGACATCTAGCCACAGATTTCTTACCTTTGAATAGATACCCAAGCAATACCATCCCCGGGGGAGGGACTGCAAACAAGTTTAGACCAGGAAGTTTTGCAGGACAGAGTGGACACAAAGGCCGTCTCTTCGGACTTGACTGTCCAGGCAGTAGTGTTTGGTAAACGTGTGCAGGGATGCCCACATTGCTGCCTGCCAAATGTCGAGGACTGGAACACCACGTTGCAATGCTGTGGTAGCATGCTTAGCTCTGATGCAATGAGCCCTTATGCCTTCAGGAGGCTGCTTTTTGGCCTGAGCATAGCAAATTTTGATGCAGAGGATGACCCACCACAAGATAGTCCTCTTCTGCACCGCATGACCTTTCTTTGATCCAACATACCCCATGAAGAGTTGACTATCCACCTGGAACTCTTTAGTGTAGTCAAAGTAGAACGACAATGCTCTTTTGGATCCAGATGGTGGAGTTGCTCCTCCTCTTTGGAGGGGTGTGGAGAAGCGTAGAAAGTGGTCAAGGTGACAGATTGCCACACGTCGAATGGTGTTACCACTTTCGGTGAGAAAGAGGCCCTAGTGCGAAGCACCAACTTATCAGGGAAAATGGTCAGGTAATGATGGTCAGGTAAGGAGGCTTGGATGACAGAGCCTGCAATTCGCACACCCTCCTGGCAGAAGTTATCGCCACTAAAAAGGCTGTTTTGATGGTAAGCAAATGGAGGGGGCAGTTGTGCAGCGGTTCGAATGGAGCACACATCAGGAAGGTGAAAACAAATTAAGGTCCGACTGAGGCATGATGAAAGGGACAGGTGGGAACATATGTACAAGCCCCTTAAGAAATCTTTTTACAATAGGGGATTTAAATAAAGAGGGTTGGTCTGGCAGCCTCAAGAAGGCAGACAGGGCCGAAATGTACCCTTTGAGAATGCCCAGAGCAGAGCCCTGCTGGGCAAGGGTCAAAATAAAGAGAAGGACTTTAGAGAGGGAAGCAGAATGAGGATCAATAGATCTTTCTGTACAATATTTAACGAATGTGTGTCACTGGCAAGCACACACAGTCTTGGTAGAGGAACACCTGGCTGCCAAAATAACATTACAGAAGGTTGAATGCTATCAACTACCACTGCTCAATCTCCACGCAAGAAGGTGTAGAGCAAACAGATTTGTGAGGAGGACCCTCACCAGCTGCTGTGACAGAAGATCCTCCCATATGGGCAGCCTGACCGGAGGATTGATGCTCATTTGGAGAAGCTCGGGATACCAGAATGACTTGGGCCCTGTTGCTCTTGATCTTCTTGAGCACTCTGTACATGAGTGGTATTGGCAGAAAGGCGTACAGGAGGTCTGAACTCTACTTGAGACGAAAAGCGCCACCGAGTGAGTGCCGCCTTGGAAACTTAAGCTCACAAAACTGCTGACATTGCATGTTCTCAAAAGAGGCGAACAGATTTACCAAGGCTCTCCCCACTGCTGAGACCTTGCGCCACCTCCGGATAGAGATGCCATTTGTGATCTGTTAGGCATCGATGGCTGAGTGAATCCGCCCTGGCATTCAGAGAACCTTCCAAGTGTTGAACCACCAGGGAAATGCTCTGCTGTTCCAGCCACATCCAGAGACACAGAGCCTCCTGACATAGGGTCCACGACCTCACCCCGCCCTGTTTGTTGCAGCACCACATGGCGGTGGTATTGTCCGTGAACACTTGAACCTGCTTTCCCTTGATTGAAGGAAGAAAGGCTTTCAGTGCTAAGAAAATCACTCGGAGCTCCAGCAAGTTGATGTGAAGTCCAGATTGCGCCTGAGACCAGAGTCCTTTGATCTCCACCTTTCCCAGATGGCTGCCCCATCCTAGGAGTGATGTATCTGTCACTAATGTGTGGTCTAATTGGAGAAGGGAGAGGGGTCTACCTCTGACCCACCACTGAAGGCCCTGTGCAGTTTCCTCCAAAATCTGGACCATGTCGGAGAGATTCCCCTGATGCTGCACCCACTGGAACTCCAAGTCCCACTGCAGAGCCTGCATATGCCAACTGGCATGTGTCATTAGCAAAATGCTGGAGGCCATGAGGACCACCAGCCTCAAAGTCATTCTCACCAAAATCCAGGATAGAGTCTTAAACATCGGTATCATAACATGAATATCCTGGACTCGCCGTTCTGGAGGACAGGCCTGAAACTTCATTGTGTCCAGAACAGCTCTGATGAAAGGGAGCATCTGAGAGGGAGTCAGGTGTGAACTTGGCACATTGATAGTGAACCCCAGTGAATGCAGGAGATTCGCCATAGTCTGGAGGTGGGAGATGACAGCCTGGGGTGATCCCGCATTCTACAGCCAGTCGTCGAGATAGGGATAAGACTGGCACCCCTGATCTGCGCAGATGAGCTGTAACAACCGCCATCACCTTGGTGAACACCCGAGGGGTGCTGGTAAGGCCGAAGAGGAGCACGGTGAACTGAAAGTACTCATGGCCTACCGTAAACTGCAGGTAGCTCCGATGGGCAGACAGGACGGGACTGTGAAAATAGGCATACTGCAAGTCCAATGCTACCATCCAGTCTCCTGGATCACGGGCAGACAAGACCTGAGCTAGAGTGAGCATCTTGAACTTTTCCATTTTGAGGAAGTAGTTGAGGGCTCACAGATCTAGGATATGGGGCTGGAAACATCTATTACAACACAGGCATTACATCATAAAGCCTTTACAATGCAGTCAGTACGACTGCGACGTAACCATGAGTTCCATCACAATGCAAGTCATTACAATGGGTGCCATCAAAAGGCATGTCCATGAGGGAAGCCTGCACGTCCCCAGAAAAGCCAAAAGTTGTCAGCCAGGCATTGCACTGAATAGCCACTGTTGATGACATTGATCTGACTAGTGAGCCAGTCGTGTCAAGCCCACAACAAATGGTGAACTTTGCTGCATCTCTCCCATCTGATTCTGCTTGGAAGAGGATGGCTCGGGCCTCCTCCGGGATCGGTGGCAGCACTTGCGCAGCTGTTTCCCACAGGAAATGGGAGTAACGGCCCGATAGGCATGCAGTGTTCACTGACCGCAATGGAAGGCTGGCGGAAGAAAACATTTCTTACCTCAACTATCCAGCCTCTTGGATTCTCTGTCCAGGGGTGCAGAAGAGAACGTGCCTTGTGAGGTAGAGGCTTGGACCACCAAGCTCTCTGGGATAGGGTGATTGTTGAGGAAATTTGGGTTGCCCGGTGCAGGGCGATGGCAGTGGGCAATTGCCCTATTCACAGGAGCCCCTGTGCTGGGCTTGGACCAGGGTCCCAGAAGGACATCAGTCAAGGCCTTGTTGAATGGCAGGAGGGGTTCTGAGGAGGTGACATCCGGCTGCAATACCTCTGTCAAGAAGTCAGTTTTGACTTCCACCGAAGGGAGCTGAAGGTCCAGGACCTCAGATGCCCTTCTCACCATCACAGCATATGAAGTTCCCTCCTCTGAAGCTCCAATAGGTGGAGAAAGCAGGCCAGAATCTGGAGAGGTATCCAGTCCACTTCCTCATACCAGTTCATCTCGTGCTCAGGCTGGTTTTGTAAAGGGTCCAGCGACCACTCCCTATCTTCCTCTATTCTGAGCCCTTCAAAATAAGGCTGAGGAACTGACCTAGGACCCAAGGGTGCTGTTGGCACTGGAATCGGCGTCAGTAAGTGCCGATCCGGGTTGTCTGGGATAAGAATGGGGCTGGCGCCGCCGGCATCAGGAGTATCGGCGACAGAGCCAGTGCCAGGGAAGGTCGCAGTGGTGCGACCGGCGTCGGTCCGGATTCACCATAGGATCCAAAGGGGGACATCGGTGCCAGAGCTGCCGGTGCGGAACCAATGGGACCCCCTCTGTACCTCCGGGGCCCTACGACGCGCTGGGAGGGTCAGGCTACCCAAATATGAGGCACATGGCACCATAAAATTCTTTGAGCTGGATGGGGGTCGCTCTGGATCCTGGGAAGGCAGGAAAGTGCAGAGCCGACCAAGGCAGAGGTTCCACAGAACGGGGCCTAGAGTGCCGAGGCTCCTCTGTCACATCGGCATGCTTTGACTTCTTGTGTGGTTCTTATGCCTCTTACCTGACCTACCCGACAACTTCGAGTGGGAGGAGAAGAACTTAGGACCAGAGTGGTGCCTTGACCTTCCTCTCGACCGGACAGAGAATGAGACCTCCGGGGCGAACGACCCAATGCTGAGTGCCAGACCGCAAGCAGCTTTAGGGACCGCTCCCTCAGAGCTTTCGGAGCCAGAGCCTGGCAGTCGGAGCATGACTTTGAGTCGTGGTCACACTCCAGGGACCAAAGACAAATCAAGTGTGGATCTGTCACTGACATGGCGCGGTGGCAGGCACTGCACGGTTTCAATCCAGAAGTCTTCTTTGACATGTGGGAAAAACCTACACACCAAAAAATGTTCGACAAAATGTCAAGAAAAGCCTGTCAAAAAGTGACAGAGGGTAGCTCTCTTCATGGATCTGCGCTGGCTGGCACGGAAAGAAAAGAACTGACATCAGCGCACTGAGGTGGTGTCTATATAGGTGACGTGGACGTCACAATGGCAGAGACGACAACGCCAACATCACACGGAGCCAACCAACGCCACCTACCGGCACGCAATGGTATTGCTCAAAGAAAAATCTTCCGGGTTCAGTCTGATGCCTGGGAAATTCAAAGGTAAGGAATCTGCGGCAAGATGTCTCTACCAGATATATGTCTTGATCGAGGCTCCAAAAATCCTTAAGACAACACTGCTTACAAATACTATACTTGCTTATTATCTGCAACCCTGCTGTGAATTCTAGATACTCGCCATTTCAAATTCAAGAAGTGCAAGTACACAGTACCCTACTGGCCCTGCCCATTTGTTGAACTGGCACTTTTGAAGATGATTGGCACTACTTTATGGTACGCTGGAGGAGGTGCCTGAACTGTCTACTTCTGCCCAACTAGCTACTGCTTGTGTCGATATATTAGGGTCTACAACTTGGCCATGGAAGCTGAAAATTGCTCTCTCTGTTCCACAATTTGTGCTTGGTATTCCAACGTGCAGTGTCGGTTTCCTGGTAACCCGATATCACTGCTAATTTGGCAGAAGACTGTGCAGGTTTAATGCACAGGTTGTACCAATAGACCCGATTCAAGCGTGAGACTCCCTCTTTCCTCTTCTAAAATGTTGGCACGTATGCAATACCTCAGGCACAGGCCTAGCCGGATATTCATCATGTCAACAGCTCCAGGGAAATCACAGCTCTAAACTCCCACTATGAGTCAGAAAAAGAAAGTGTACTGTGTAAGCGTAATAACAAGGAGAAAGCATGCTAAACAGCCCCACCCTTGACTCTCTTACCCTGGCAACACAGAGTTCAGGGAACCGACTGGGATAGTTCAATGGGTCATGTGATCACTGGCCACTGCAACTATGTGTCGCATTCCAATTCCAGTCAGCGCCGAACGGATTCCATCTGTAGGGAGAGCCTTACACTCATTTGACCAAATACTTAATTAGAGGGCAAGCTTTCAGCTGGTGATACGCTCTGTGCCAAAGTGTCAAATGATTGTAAAAAATGCCCTATAAATAAATAGATCTGGCTTATCGACGAAAGTCATTGATTCCACTCAAAGTCGACAAACATATACTCTGTCACTCATCCTTGTACTCAGGCATTCCATTCAACTACCCACTGATGCATTATTGCATTCAGTCATTTACACTACCACAAAAAAACACTCTCACAAACTCAACAAGATATGCATGGTAGGCATATGCTTCCAATAGCAAATAAAATAAACATAGCAGCGGGTGGCCATCTTGCATTAGTATTGTACACAGGGTATTGTTTTAAAGTTCCAGCATGGCCACATGTTTAGAAACACGATGTTGGCCATCTGGGAATGGTAAACAATGATACACTATGGACTATAACATTCTTAGACTGTCGACTAGTTTAGAGGCAGTGATAACTCGGGATGCGAACGCTGCAAATAAAAAGGGCACCAAGCAAGTGGCCCATTAGCAATGCCTGGGGAGCTGCAGTATGCTCTAAAAATGAAACTGAAAAGAGAAGAAAAGTAAAGAAAGAGGAGCTACAAAAGATCAAATGAAAAACTACACGACTGTCCCACAAGCCCTGGCACTGAAGCACACTAACTGTCAAACAGATGTGTGCGTGATCAGCTCTCCTACCCCTCACAGGGCAAAAGAGCCAGAGGCTGAAGTGGGCTGACCCACTTACCTTTTCTGTTATGGATGGAAGAAGAGTTTAAATGTTTACACAGACCAAGGCAGAAGTGGACTAACCCAAAGCCCTGAATACTTCATGAGTCTTCCAAAGAAAAGTTGATTCACCTCAGCCCCTTCATTCAGGGTGAACTGTCAAGTGAGGCCGAGAAAAAGGAAGGAGTAGGGTCCCAAAACATCTTTATCCTATGTTAATCCCCATAAGAATTTTGGTAAGTGATACAGAAAAACAGCTGAACAGAATTACACCAAATTTGCCAGAAAGTTAGATCATTACTCTGAAAGCATGTTTTTAGTGATGGGTTGTAGATCCATTCAGTCTTTTTCCCGAAATTTGCATTTACCTGATGTGAAATCTGGACTGTTGCTCCCTCAGGAGTTCCTCCGCACTCCTGCGTTACCTCAAATAGAGCATTTTGATTGGCCGAAGGGTTTTTTCCCATCAACCTCTTTGGTCCGGTAATCTGATTGGCTACTGCAACATGAACAGACCTGTTGTGACCTCCATTTTAGGTCTCTGGACTTTGGTCCCCGTGTCCTGAGTTTAGAACATGCTTTTGATACAAGGGGGCAGGTTAGTGATGTCATCAATAATGTGATTTGAGATGTCTTCAGTGATGTCATCAATAATGTCATTTAACATGTCATATGTGCTGTAACATGTGAGGTAATAAGCAGTGCATGTTGAGGGTGCACATTATAGTTAGCTCAGTAAAGTATAACTGGTGAATTTCAGTGGTTTTATTTTGCTTTTTAAACATTAGTTTTATATTATTACAAGAGTTAACTATAAAGTCGCTTTAACCTTGGTTTTCAGTGACTGTATAAAATATAGGTGTGTGTGTGAGATTTTAATGTATTTTTTTAATTATCAGATCTTGGCAGACAACTAAGCCTTACAGGCCTTTTGAAGTGATTCTCTCAAGATTACAGTGCAAATCTTCCTCCCCTGAGGTTTGTCAAAGGGGTTAATAGCCCTAAAATACTTGCCTACAAAGGTAACCTGTGAGGTTTCATGTGTATAAATACATGTCTGCAGGCTTCAATATGGTGTGATAACAATTCACCCTTGAAGACATATTGGTCCCGATTCACAAAGGTAAACTGAGACAAAGTCTAACTTTACAACTTTCGGTATTCACAAAGGGCATTTACAAGTAGTAAAAATAGACTTTTGTCTCTTAACATTACTACTCGTAAATGCCCTTTGTGAATACTGAAAGTCGTAAAGTTAGACTTTCGTCTCAGTTTACCTTTATGAATTGGGCATATTGGCTTTAACATATGTGTTTCATAATACGCAATCAGTCCAACTGCCTTTATCACCCCGAATCATCCACTAAAGCTGACCATTACAGTGTATCTTTAAAAGATAAGTTAGTTAAAATTTGCTCTGAGACCTATCTTAAATATCCAGAAGTACTGTAATTTGCATTCTGGTCAAGCCATACCCTCACAGAAAACAAAACTTAGTCCATTTGAGATTATCATGGGCCGACTTTTGATGTCCCAGTCTCTTAAACTGCGCTTGAAGTGGAAATGAATGATGGTGTACCTTTTTAATATAGCAGACAACGGATTAACTATCTACACAGTTTTCTTTTTCAGGTTCAGGCTGCCCTCCCTCATTGTTTAAACACAGCTTACCAGGATCTACAGCCTGAGGCTAAATCCACATCCTCATCTACCAACTAACGTCTTTGCTACAGGTGAGGGGGAAGGGTCCCTACTAAGTCTTGCTCACCATAAATACTGCTGTGAAGTGTCATAGGCTCCCCACCTGGATAACCTCTTCACATTGGAAACGGACAACCAAGACTTTGGACTTGAGCTCTTCTATACCTGTTCTGTGCACCACTATGGTGCGCCTTCTGCTTCTGGCTCTACCCCAGCATACACCAAGGCTGCAGGAAGGGGCTTTAGCTGCTGTTCCTCGATGGTCTCACCCACTCTAGGATGCAGCCTCTCCTTCTCATTACTACTAACTTCGACTGTGATAGATGGCAGACCTATCCGCACCATATACTGCAATGATTCTGGCCAGCCTTGTTAGCAGTTAGTCTTGTTATTGTTGTTTTGGACATAGCATATTACTTCATTGAAGAAAAATGTTGTGGGGGCTGAGACAAAGCACAGTTTACCCACAACTCATTTCCAGATTCAACGTTCCATTTACCATGAAAACACTTTCCTGCACTTAGTGGAACTGTGCCACCAAATATAAGTCTTTCCTCTGCCTGGATTTCCACACACCTGCTCAATGATGAACAGAAAGGTGCACCATAGTTCACTGTGCCATTTGATAAGGAGGAACAATGTATCATGCTACATGTTCATGGGTTCTTTCCTGAGGAGTGAGGCAATGTTACTGACCTATCCACCGCAGATTTGAGTTATTCCAATCAAAGCATCGTACTGGAGCTTTCTTATTCTGTCCAATGACTGTACTGTGAACAACACAATGGAGCCATCTTTGTAGCTCAGAGTAAATGTCTCTTTTAAGCTCAAGCCTAGCCAGATCTTAATGTCCCAGTGTTTGTTAATTTCCGACTACCATCAGGTGTGCTATATGCTCAAAGTAAACATGGACGAACATCCTCGAACGTATTATGTGTGTGGCAATGGAGCCTATACCTGAGACAGCCAAGTTCTTCCTTGGCCTGTTTTCTCTGTAGGGGATGGGAATCATTGGATGGGGAGAGGATGTAGCCTTACGGTTAGAGCGGTCGACCTCGAAGCTGGGGAACCAGGTTCAAGTCTCGGCAACGACGCTCAACATCCTGTGATTCTGGGCAAATCACTTAATCTCCCCATGCCTAACAACAATGAATGTGTCCATCTGTAACGAAACTGGTGCTCATGTAAAGCGCTCTGATACCCTATGTCTCGGGTCTAGTTCACGCTATATAAAACTCTATAAAAAAATAAACAAAAAATAATCACTAGCTCTGAAGTAAAACTGTTGCCAGAAGTTTTGAGGACACCTTAAATGCAACCACTATCACCTTAGGACTGATCTTGGATCAGTTAGAGGCTCAAAGAGCTATTACTCTGCAAAATCATGTGGCTCTGGATTTTGTCCTTGCTGGCCAGGGTGGGGTTTGCCCCATTGTGAGTACAGAATGTTGTTTGCATTTCCCCAATGTCTCTTTTAGCGTTCAAGAACAAATAGATCATATTAGAGATAATGTGAAAGATTTGCATAATATTAAAGATGGATTCAGCTGAGAAGGAATATGGTTGTGGTTAAAGGGTATTATTGGTGGATGGGGTATAAGAATCCTTCAAATAATAATGACTATTTTTACCATTCTGATTCTTCTATATAATTTCATACACGTTTTTTGTGTTCCATTCATTGTCTCAACATTCATTTATTAATCTTTATTCAGTTTAAAAAACAATAAAAGATACATAATAAAAACAGTTCATACATGTTGATAAGCACAATATCGATAACAATCGTTCCCTTATTACATCTTTGGACAATTGCAATTAATAAAGTTTTACATTTACGATAAAATACCGGCTAATCGATAAATCAAATAAAATACGATAAAAATGCTAAGCTTACTATTCAGTACATTTAGAACATAGGGGGAAGTGTAAATACTTTAAAACTTTCTTCATAGATTCTAGACAAGAAATAAAAGTGCAAATGCTAATAAAAGTGCATATAGGTATCGGGGGCTTTCTACATGAACTCTAGGCAAATATAAAGTGTATAGTGCAAGTGCAGAAAAGTGCATATGAATATTTAAAGCAGCACAGAGATTTGTAACATTAAAATGTCATGCCTTTTTTTTCCTTAATAAATTGACGGCAAACAAGTATCTGGTAACACTAAAAACTATTTTCTGTGAAGTGTCTGTTTTTAGTATTCTTGTTGCAACAGAGCAAGACCTAATTCTCAAGTCCCGAAAAATGGGTTTAATCCATTTTCGCCTTGGAATGGCACATCCTGGACAGAAAAATAATATATGGAAATTGTTTTCTTGTACGTTAAGTTGACATAAGAAACAATAGTCCTCATTATCGTCACCATTTTTCCGACCCCATTTCGCTGTATTAGAATTGACTTGCAAAACACCATAGCGAAACTTCATGTACAAAGATTTTGCCAACTGTGGTTGGACTTCGTCCAGATATTGCTCAGAGGACGGGAGAGGTTTTATGAGAAGAAACTGAAACGTCAATCTACCAATAACTGAACTGTGGGAGATACTATTTTGCATATATGTCCAAAATGTAGTTTTCAATATTTTTTTTGAAGACGATGTCAATAAAGTGGGCGCTTCCCAATAATGGTTCAACCCATGTTTACGGAACCATGTATGCACATGCTTAACCCACTGAAGGCTAGCACACTGATCAAACCCTAAAATCTCTTCTAGCCCTTCTTTGTAGCTTGCAAGTTCTGCAGTGGTCCACAATCGCACCCAAAACAACAATGGTCTCAGTGTAGCCTGGTGGTCAATACGTTTTATATTCAAATCCATGACAATGGGGATTACGGGTGTGCGTACAGGAAGACGTAGCAGCATCCTAAAAAACTTATTTTCTTCTCCCGCAAACGTGTTCCTACAAGTAGCCCTCCAAAGTTCTGCACCATAAAGGGTTGCTGATTGTGCCCTGTATAGTGCAGGGGACACTGCCTTAGTAGTACTATTCTGATTTTATTTAGTATTAGCAAGGAGTTTTGGAGCAGTATGGTCTTACTTTTTTGCAGGTGCGGGTACCAAGTCAATTTAGTGTCAAGTGTGATACCTAGATAGTTAAAATTCGACACATATTCTAGCTTCTGCTTTTGGACAGTAATGTTCTTCTTAAATGATTTGTGCGGTTTAACTGCCATACATTTTTGTTTTACTAGAGTTTATTTCGAGGTCCTTTGAGTCGCAATAATCACTGAATGAGTCTAATAGATTTTGGAGTCCCTTAGGGGTTTGAGATAATAAAATAGTGTCATCGCAAATGAAAGAGCTGGCACTGGCGCCCCACCTAACTTCGGTGAATCATGTCTACACCCCAAAAGATGTTTCAGGGCATCATTTACATATAGTGAGAAAAGGGTGGGTGCCAGTACACAGTCCTGTCTTACACCCCTCCTTATGGGGATTGCCTTGGTAAGTTCTCCACTGGGTCCCCATCTAACTTTCGCGTAATTGTCTTCGTGTAATCTCATTATCTGTACAAGGAGATCCTCAGGTACACCTTGGTTTTTTAGGGAACTCCAAAGCAAATCTCTAGGGATAAGGTCGAAAGCGGCCTTCAAATCCATAAAAGCTATATACAGGTGGCCTTTCTTTAAAATCGTATATTTCCATCCCATGCAAAGGAGTCTGAAGGCCTGATCAATTGTGCTGGTTCTGGTTCTAAACCCAGCCTGGTACTGTGATAAAATATTGTTTCCCTCTATCCAATCATTTAGTTTAGATAAAATCTGCTTAGCATAAATCTTTTGTAGGGTGTCAATGAAACTTATAGGCCGGTAATTTGCAGGGTCTTGACAATCTACCTTTTTAAAAATTGTAATGATTTCTGCCCCTTTCCAAGACTCCGGTATTGGAGCGCCTGCTGCCACAGCATTACAGAGAAGATTGATACATGGCCCCCAAACAGCTTTATCATGCCTCAACAGGTCACCTGATATTTTATCATGGCCTGTGGCTTTCCCAGGCTTAACTGCATCAATAGCTGCCAAGGTTTCCTCTATACTAAAATATGGGGTGTAAATTTGTTCCATATTGGTGATTGCTACAGGGTTTGTTGTGTGTCTTTGCTGATTATTAATTGGTTCGGTGGTAATCTCTGAGTATAGTTTTGAAAAATGGTTGACCCAAGTACCTGAGTCCAAAAAGAGATCCATACTACTTCTCCCCGCTTTGTTACCCTTGGCTATCAATCTCCAGAAGCCCGCATGATCCTTAGTTTTGGCTGTGTTAATTAGTTCCGTCCAGACGCTGTCATCCTAATCTCTCTTTGTTTGTGTTAATAATCTTTTGTACTTGGACCTTTTGACTCTTAGTTCCTTGACGTCATGTGATTTTGCTGCCATTATAAGCTCACTCTTTGCTTTGCGGCACTCACTGTTATACCACTGATTAGCTGAGGTGTATGTAACTGCATTCCCCACCTCATTCTCTCTAGGGATCTTACTCAGGATCAGTTTTAGTTTTCCTATCATTTTGTGATGGATCTGTACTATAGGAATCTCTCAAGTAGACAGTTCAATGTAGGGAGAGATGACATCTGAGAAGGTGTTATAGATCCTTGTCATAACCTCGTCTTTGCCCACTATTGATGGCCATTTCAGGGCTCTACGGTTGTTACTAACTATGGGTTGGGTTAGAATTGGGTTGCTATCATTATTTCTCTAATTCGTAGGTTGGAAGAGGGAACCTGCTAGTGTTAAGCACAGGGGATAGTGATCGCTATCGTCTCTGATTTAAACTTTTAGATCGTGCATATTAGGCCAGAAGTTAGCAGATACCATTATATAATCAATACTACTCTTAGTAGTTCCCCTGCTAAATGTAGGGGCACTTGGTCTGTCTGACGGCAGTCTACCATTACAGGCCCTTAGTCCCTGCCCTGTGACTAGTCGAATAAGTTGTGAGGCTACAACTGTACAGGGCACTGTAGGGCCAGCTTCCAGAGAAGGGATATTATTTGCCATATCCTCCTCTTCAAAAATATTTTCCAATCCCACTACAGGTTCAAATTTACAGTTAAAATCTCCCCCCACAATTGCCATTGCCCTAGAGTCTATTGTACTTACAAATTTGTCTAACAACTCTACGACTGGAGATTCCTTACTGGATGGACTTGGTCTATTGTAAATGTTTACTATATAAATTTCAGCTTTGTCAGATGTTAATATCTTTATCCCCAGAATATCTTGTGTTGGAAATTCCAGCTGAATTATATCTACACTTAGGGTGATTTTTACCCATAGAACAAGACCACCCGATGGTCTACCTCTTACTGAGGGTGTGGCACTAATGCTAAATGTTTTGTACCCGAGCTTGTAAGGGGTTTCCAGTGCCCAGGTTTCTTGCAACAGGCAGATTTCACTACGGTTAATATATTCCTGTCATTCGCCATCTATTAATTTTCGTTTCAGCCCTGCTATGTTCCATGATGTCAAACGCATTTCTAGTTGCTCAGTTGGTACACTCCGAAGTTGTGGGCTAACTGGGAAATGATCTGACCCTGTTTCTCCCCTGTCTACTTGGATAGCATGATGCTTGGTGGTGGGATCAATTGAAAATGGCTCTTCATTGAGTAGGATAAGGGGCCCCACGCTTCGGTCGAGTATGGAAGGCAGCACTGGCTGTCAATCAACTGCCTCCAAGTTATTATTCGAAGGATCAGGATTAGGTAGTGGTCTGGGATTGGCAGATTCTTGATGGTTCCCTTCTGTTATACCACGGGGATTATATAGTCTAAATCTCACCGGGCTGCTGGAAAGTGGTCCTGTTCTCAAATCAAGGGCTGCTAATCCATCAGCTATATCTTTTGTTTTTAATGTTAGGAGTATAGTATCAAAGACTAAATTTTTAGTAGTTAAACATTCCACCTCCAATAGATCAGAACGTATTACAGATAGACAGTCGCGCTTGTGTCGGATCCAGTGTATTACTTTATTTTTCAGCAACTCTTCGTCCTCCCTATATGAAGAGAGACTAAGTTTGGGGATGTTTGTCATAACCACTTTCCAGCCCATTTGTTTGGGGGTACCAGTTTTCCTATAAGTGGTGAAAATCTGCCTGTCCTCTGTATGACTAATGGATTGGTGTCTCATGTGCTGTGTAACATGCTGTTCCTGCTCCCATACTGTGCTTTCCCTGCCCATTCTATGCCGGTTGGTGTGACCCCCCTATTTGTATTAGGTTGGATACTTTTATAGGTGCTAATCCTCTGCGCTCTCCCTGTCCACTCATTCCCAATCTCAGGTCTTGTTCTTCCCTGACTACAGTTCGTTCTGTTTTCCCAGCCGTACCTATCCACAAAATTTTTACATAATGAGTCAGGTCTTGAGCCCTCGGATTGTGTATCAGTTCTTGGGTCCTCCAATTTTTTATCTCCTTTCACTAGGTCTTGTAGTCTCGGGTTGTTAATTACAGGAGCTCGGGGGTCAATCTGGCTCCTCTTGTGGCATGCACAGCGTTCATCTAGAGCAGATTCCCTACCTGTGACTGGTTAGGTTACCTATTATTACCTTTAAGTTTGCGACCTCTTTTGTTAGTGTGTCTAATTTCTAGACAAGGTCGACTATCAATTGCATGCTTTCATTAGTTTGTAAACTATTAACCCTTTATTGCTGGCATTTTTGGCGGAGCATATGTTTCGCTGACTTTTCCTTGTGTATTGTCATTTTGTTGTGCCTGCACATTTGTAGTAGGTAGCTGTGTAGGTATTTCCGTGGTGTTTATGTCTGTCACTGTTTCCAAAGCTAGGGGGGAATACCTATTAGAACAGACAATCGGTGTCAGGGTCTCTCTGTCTCTCTCAGCTCTATTTAGTACAACTTGTGCACAACACTTCAGCTCCTGATGGGCATCGTGATCACTTTGATTGTGGGGCATGTGTTGGGGGGAAACGATATCTGGTGTACATCGCGGGGGCTCAATTGCTGCAGTTGTCAGGCCCTTTGTTATGGGGCTCTCTACTTGATAGCTTGGGTGACATTTGGTATAGAAGGCAGTGATTTTAGCTTTGCTCTTACTAATTGATTTACATTTGGTGTTCATTGATTCCACCTCTTCAATTAGATTATCTATTTCTTCAATAGAGCAATTTCCAGCTGCGCTCTTTCTTATTTTTGAGGATTTACCTTTAGCTAGGCCATCGAGGGCCTTCCGTTTGCCCATTTTATCAACAAAATTTATGTGTTTTAGGGCTAGGGGGAGCGTCCTTTCCCAGAAGTACACCCACACAAGATAACCTTATAAATTCCCCCTTTCCTTGTTGCTGGCACTAAGCTGATACAGAGCTCCACTAAATGAGGGAGGAACAATTAGCAACAGAGCACCGAGAAAAGGAGAAAGATGAGATCTAGTAGACCACGGTACACAGTTCACCCCTCAAACTAAATAAAAGGATAACAAATTTTTATGTCTTTATGAGGGCCGCTCCTCTGTAGAATAGATGTCAAACTTCGAATATACGCCCGGTACTTTGTAGAAAAAAGGATAGTACAACAGTCTTTATTTTAGTATTGCTATTGTAAATGGGGCTGTTGAAAGGCTTGAGAGTCTTACCTAAAGCTGAAGGTGGTCAGGGCGCCAAAACCAAGGGGGGTGGCCCTGCCCTGTCTCTTACTGGCGCAGATGGGCCTGCACTTGGCCCGGGCTTCGCCCCGGGTGCGGCCCAGGCACGCCCACGTGTGTCTCTCGCTGCGGGGCCCGACACTGATGTTATGCGCCTCCGGGCGCAGGAAGAAGGCGGCAACAGCCGCGAAGACTGCTGGGGCTTGTGGTCCTGGCTGCTGGCTGCCCCCGCCTCTCGAAAACAGGCTCCCACGCTGCGGGGCCCGGCCACTGATGTTATGCGCCTCCGGGCGCAGGAAGAAGGCGGCAACGGCCGCAAAGACTGCTGGGGCTTGTGGTCCTGGCTGCTGGCTGCCCCCTCCTCTCGAAAACGAGCTCCCGTGCTGTGGGCCCGGCCACTGATGTTATGCGCCTCTGGTCCTTGCTTTATTTTCAGCTATTGCTTGAACAAGTAAAGAAAGCAGTGATATACACCAAACTGGATTTTAGAGGCGCATCCCATTTAGCACGCATGAGAATGGGAGATGAATGGAAGATGGTGTTCAAGACAAGATATGGACTCTATGAATATATGGTGATGCCTTTCGGTTTGTGTAACGGCCCAGCAGCATTTCAATTTTTCTTGAATGATGTGCTGAGATTTTTACATTTTCGTTGTAGTCTACATAGATGATATACTTATTTATTCTTCAGAAGAACGTATGCATGTGCAACATGTCTGTACAGTTTTAACGACATTGAGAAAAAATCATTTGTTTTGAAAACTAAGCAAATGTGAATTTCACGTGACTACAGTCAAATTTCTAGGAGTGATGCTTACTCCCTCTGGACAAGAGATGGCAGAAAGAAAGGTTCTTGTGTGAAGAATTGGCTAACACCACTGAATGTACGTGATATCCAGTGTTTTCTGGGATTTGCAAACTTTTACAGGAGATTTATTAATCTTTTTTCTTGGATGGTGGCACCTATACTGAGAACGATGAGGAAGAATACTGTTTTTCAGTGGTCAGAAGATGCACAAAAGGCATTTTAAGAATTAAAACATGCTTTCATTACTGCGCCAATACTGGCTCATCCACATCCAGAGACACCGTATGTAGGAAAGGCCGATACATCAGATATAGTCATCGGAGCATTTGTATCACAAAGACATGCGAGAACAGGACAGTTGCATCCTATTGCATACTTGTCGAGAAAATTAAATGATGCAGAACGTAACTACACAGTAGCAGAAAAAGAACTATTAGCTATCAAAGACGCATTTTTGGAATGGAGACATCTGATCATGGGAGCCAAACACATGGTCACGGTATATTCTGATCATCGGAATTTACAATTCATGAAAGTAGTCAGATATCTAACTCCTCGTCAGCTACTGTGGATGTTCTTTTTTGCGGAATACAATTTCATAGTCACATATAGACCAGGGAGCGAAAAAAGAAAGGCTGACGCTTTAACCAGACAGGTGACACAGTTAGTACCTGTTCAGAAGGAAGTGCATGCCATTATTCATCCTCAAAAGGTCATATGTGCTCTTCATACAGATACTTTTCTGAGGAAGATAGCCACGGGCATACGTACTCAAGAGTGAAAGTTGTGGCTTAAAAAAGTTCGGAATGGCAACTTAAAGAAGGAATACCGGTCAGAGGAAAACAGATTTTAGTACCTACAAAGGCATTAAGGAGACAGGTATGGCAGTGGTGCCATGTAATACCTAGTGCAGGACACAACGGAGTAGAAAAGACAGTGGATTGAATACTCAGATTACTCTGGTGGGCAACACTTCGGAAAGATATCATCCTTTGGGTCAAAGAATGTGAGACATGTATGCAGGCCAAAATGGATTATACGAGACAGAAAATACTGGAACAGCAGATGCTATATTACTTCAGCTATTACCATCTTGATTGCCCATGTTAACCAAAACATGTGTAGGCCATCTCACCCTTGATGTATTTAGCCTCACTTTCGTGTTTGCCAGTAGTGAGGATTCTTAATTTACAAGCACAGTGGCAAAAAGTTACTTTTCTTATATATTCTTTTCAAGGTTATTTGCAAGCTTCATGCAAGAAAATTTTGCACCTGCAGTACTATCAGGGTTTCTTTCACATGTATTCCATTTGATAGTTCTAGCACAGAAGTCTATAGACAGCACATACATTAAATTGAAAAATCTCTGATTTATTTCATTCATCACTGACAGGTGAGTTTGGAAACACATAGGGGCCGATTCTGATGCGGGTTGGAAAAGCTTCCCGACCGAATCGGTTGGGAAATGGTGTCCGACCCACTCGGATCGGGAAAGTCCGACCGGCGGAGTAGGATGCATCCGGATGCTTCCAGATACGATTTGGTTGAACTCCCATTGACTTCAATGGGAACATTTGTTCCTAACCGCATCAGAATTGGGCCCTCGGTCGGGAAGACACGTTCCCGATCCGATTTGGAAGGAGCAAATGCCGTTAGGAGGCCTTCCTAACCGCATCAGAATCAGGCCCTCGGTCGGGAAGCTTTTCCAACCCGCATCAGAATCGGGCCCTAAGTGTCCTGTGCCCTGCTGTCTGCAGCTCATGACTTAATTCAGAGATTTTTCGAATTAATGTGTGCACTGTCGCTATGTAGTGAAGAAAAAGAAAGCTACAGACCCCTTTTGCGACAGTGCAGATTAGAAAATGGCATTATGTTATGGCTCCCGGAATCCAAACTTATGAGCGCTCATGATTTCATTTCCCAATTCTCGCTAAACACACTGCATGACTTTCAATAAATGTGACCCCAGTTCGACATGGTAACTTAATGGTGCCCAGCAGGGCCTAAAATGGAAATTTAAAAGTACAGATACTTGCAGTTCCTCTTTGTTACTGAGAAATCCCCCATTCGCCTAGTATCTGCAACCTTGCTGAGAAATCCTAGTACTCTCCCTTTCAAATTAAAGAGGCGCGGGTACACATACCTTGCAGGACCTGCCCGTTTAAAGAACTGGTGCTTAAGGGCCTACTTTCAAAGACTATATACTTTATAGTAAGCCCAGGCGTAAAACTCAGCTCAATTCGTGGAGTTTGCCGAATTCGGCAGCTCCGCGTTCCGCAGACAACACGGAGTTACCATTAAACTCCGCACTCCGCAATGGAGCAGAGTTTTATTTTGGTTAGCGCGCGCGAAATGTCCTTTTGCCTGAATGTAGGAGCGGCTCGCCGGGTGCTCGCGATCGCCTATGAGATTTTCAGGGCTGTTCGCTGGCGCCATGAGATTTGCTAGCCGGCTGCATGCTCCAGCGTGATTTTGCAGTCGTCAACACGTCTTTCAGGTGTGCCCGTGACTTCCAGCGGATGTTTTCTGACGTACGCGATCCCAAATGCACAGGATCTACTGCAGCTAAAGTCTGGGGAAGATTCGCTCCTCGAGAAGCATCAAAATCTTCAGACGATTTGGAGTTAAAAACCTCCTTGAATTAACATTTGGCATTGGTTTTTTTGTGTGAGGAGTCCTTTTTTTCACTTTATTTCCAACTGGAAGGAAGTGCCCCAGAGTCTCCAACTTCCTGTTCCTGTCCAGCAGGCTCCTCCCAGTGCTCTATCCATCTCCTGGTAACTTTTCATTTGGATTTGGAGCTGGAAGGATCACTCTTTGTGCTGCTGCACATTGGATTTAAGGACTTTGTATTTGAGATTTTACAGGTAAGTTGAAAAACTTGTGTTGTTTGTTTTATTGGAGCCATGCACCTGGATTTATTTGTACTTTTAATGGATTTTTAACATTTATTGTGGTGTGTGGCCTGTTGTTTCAGGAAGGGCCTAGTGATTTCTTTGCATTTCATTTTTTTTCTTTGTAAAGGAAAAATGTTGCACAGTTTACTACATTTTCTCCATGTTTTTTTAATACATTTGCGATATTGATTTAATTCACTATGTGGCCTATTCTGCCAATTGGCCTTCCAGCCAGTAGGCCCAGTGCTAGTCATGGGTGCATGAAATAACTGTTTCTGTGGTGTCTGTTGAATTTGAAACAGCATTTAGACCATGGATGGATTTGGATTGAAATGCAAAATGTGTTTTTTTGTGGTATTTCACGTTTTTCCCACCTGCAAACAGTGTATAGGACTAGGTGGGGTAATGCCTTTGAAGGATGTGTGTTGTTGTAAACATTTTTTTAGCCCTTTTAATTGTCTTTTTTGGCATTGCTGAATTAATGCTGTGTTCTCTGTTTTACCATGCCTCCTTTGTCTGGCCAGTGTGTGTGTGTTCGCCATAGGCCACCATTTGCCTTTGTTCCACATGCCATCTGACCACTGGCCAAGGGCTATTTTGTATAGTCAGTGGACTGTCCATAGGCCTGCACGTGCTCTTTGTTTTATAAGCCTCGCCCTCCTGCCTCTTGTTGTGACCATGTGGCTGGCAGCCATTTTGTGTATCCAGCCAGTGTGCTTTTGCCATAGGCCTGCATGTCTTATTTGTTGTGGCCATGCCTTCTTGCTGGTTGTTGTGGTTGTGACCATGTGGCTGGCGGCCATTTTGTGTATCCAGCCAGTGTGCTTTGCCTTAGGTATGCATGTCTTCTTTTTTGTGGCTATACCTTCTTGCTGGTTGTTGTGACCATGTGGCTGGCGGCCATTTTGTGGAGGAAGCCAGTGTGCTTTTGCCTTAGGCCTCCATGCGTTATTTGTTTTCTAGGCCTCCTGCTTCTTGCTGTGACCATGTGGCTGGCGGCCATTTTGTGTAGGCAGTCATTGTGCATGTGCCCTAGCCTTGCATTTGCTCTTTGTTTGTGGCCATGCCTCCTTGCTGGTTGTTGTTGTTATGCATGTAATTTTCCTTATTTGTACAGGAAAAATGTTGTACAATTTAGTAGATTTTCTCCATGTTTCCTAATACATGTGCAATATTCTTTTAGTTTAATTCACTATCTGGCCTAGTCTGCCAATGGGCCTTCCGGCCAGTAGGCCCAGTACTAGTGATCGGTGCATGAAACAACTGTTTCTTTGTTGTCTGTTGGATGAAACAGTTTTTATTAGGCCACGGATGGATTTGGATTGAAATACAAAATATGTTTTTTCTGTGCTATTTCACGTTTTTTTCAAGCACACAGTGTAGGTAATGCCTTTGGAGGATGTGTGTGGTTGTAAACACTTTTAGCCCTGTTTATTTTCATTCTTGGCATTTCTGAATTAATGTTGTTTTCTCTGTTTTACCATGCCTCCTTTGTCTGGCCAGTGTGTGTGTGTGTTTGCCATAGGCCACCATTTGCCTTTGTTCCACATGCCATGTGGCCAGAGGTCATCTTTTATAGAGTCAGTGTCCATGGGCCTGCATGTGTTCTTTGTTTTCCAGGGCTCACCCTCCTGCCGCTTGTTGTTGTGACCATGTGACTGGCGGGCATTTTGTGTTACCACTAGCCAGCCAGTGTGTACTTTCCCTATAGGCCTGCATGTCTTCTCTTTGTTGTTTTTGATGACAATGTGGCACTGGCTGGCAGCCATTTTGTGCGCCTAGCCCGGGTGGCCCTTTGCCATAAACTGCATGGATGGTTGAGTGATGAGATAGCAGTTTAATAACGTATTATTATATCTGTGAGCATAACTTCACTTATGTATAATTTTTTTCATTTAAAAGTTTTCCCATTTTTATTAATTGAAAAATTATATTTTTCATTTTTTCAAATCTTTGTAATTCCCCCCCCCCAAATTTTTTACGTTTTTTTTCATACCATTTTCCACTACATCAGGTATCAATCAACCCCATGTCTGCTGTAGGTGCACAACAGCATTCAATGTCTAGGGATTATTCCTTCCATGGTTGTCAGCTGCACCTCCCTGAGTGCCACATCACACGTGAGTGACGTCACGTGACGCACACAAAGCAAATAGTTTCATCTGTATGTTGTTGTTGTTTTTGCTCTCTCTTATCCTTTCTGAGTGTACAGTCAGTCACCATGAAAGTTTATGTTGGCGTGGTTTTCCGTTTTATGAATAGATACACTGTATTGTTAATTATTTATAATAGGGAGCAACCAGTGACCACACTAAATGATATTGTGTTTGCTTGTACTACTAATTGAACAGCAACAATGCCACGTTTCACTGATGTCCTTCTTGCTTCTTTTCTTTTAGGTGCACAAGAGACAACATCACCCACAGTACTGCCAGAAAGAAGGCTTGTGCACGGCGTGACATATGAGTGACCCACACATCACAGACATCTCTTCAACTTGTGAAGCTAAGTGCCACTGCCAACTGACAGCTTCAAGATGGCCCCAAAAAAAGGTGCTACCAAGAAAGTAGCGAAGTGAGAAGAAGAAGGAGCTTACCATCACCACTACCACCACTGGTATGTCGTTGTCGCCCCAGATCTTTTTTGGGGAAAACATTTTTTTTGCCTGCCTCACCGGCCTCTGGGGAGCAAGCTGGGAGCAGAACCCCCAAATCAGTGGACCCACCCCAATCTAGGCCCAAGCCCATGTCTATCCCAGAGGAGGCCAGCCTAATCATGTCTACGCCGACGAGCAGTGATTTTGAAATTGACTTATTGCAAAGTAGTACTGAATCGTTGCCGGAAACTCAGAGACGTGGACAACAACAACAGCCACAACTGCCAATAGTAGTTCCTCCCGAAGTAGGAGCAGTTCAAGAGATTGAGCTTCATGCTGAGAAATTAGAGCAATCTGCTCTTTCAGAAGATCCATTGTCTTCCAGATCCCCAGCTAGAAAAAGGAGGGTTAGTGTTGGATCATCTTCTTCTTCTTCAAGCCCCCCTTCTGATGATCTAGACCCCACTTGGATCCCGCCTCAGTCTGAGAGAGAGACACACCACAAGATGAGGCTAGGGAAAAGGAAGGTTCCAGAAGGCCTTGGAGTTCTGGAGGCATATGTAGCAGAGGAGAATGACGACGAGTCAGTCATCATGGATGTTAGCCCAGCGCCAGTGGAGACCGGCGTTATCCCATCCCAACTTCCCGGGGGATATGGTAGTGGCACTACAGATCCAACCACCGCCAGCTGCCATATTTGCAAAGTCGCGGCAGCGACCTACATCATCCAGAACCACCTCAGTAGAAGTAGGTACTGCAGAGAGTCAAACGTCAAAACGCCCAGCTACTGCCAGTTCATCCGACATTGGCAGTGGCACTAGTGTCAGAAACTTGAGCTCCCCAGTTTGGGACTTATTTTCGGTTAGCCAGAAGGAGGTGAACATTGCCATATGCTTCCTTTGCAGAGAAAATGTTAGTCGGGGTAAGCTTGGTACAAACTATGGTATTGGGGGCCAGACAACCCATTTGAGAAAGCACCATACGATCCATTGGGCGGTGCCCCGCTGAAAAGCACATTGAGCCAACTACCGGCTGCTCTCAAGAAGTCACCTGCATCAGTGGCATCAGGAAAGAAAAGAAATCAGGCTACTATTTCGGCTATGTTTAGGCCAGAGGGGCAGTATGAACGCAACCACACAACGGCACATTTGTACATCGCGAAGCTGGCTAAAATATTAGCACTGGATCGCCTCCCTTTTTCTTTTGTTGAAGTGGTGGGTTTTCTTTAATTTGTGGCAGCCATATTCCCGAAATGGAAGGTTCCCAGATGGTTCTATTTTGCCAGAGTTGCTGTTCCAGCGCTACATCACGATGTGCTGGAATAGCTTGGACAAGCTTTGCAGCAGAGTGTTGTTCACAGTATCCACCTGACAACAGACATGTGGACCAGTTGCCAAGCCACTGATTACATGTGTATCACTGCACACTGACTATCGTTTGTGGGGGCTAGAGAACAAATATCTGCAGGTGTTGACACTGCTGAGATTTTTAATGCTGCTCGGAAGCATGCAACAGTAGCTATGTTCGCCGTGGAGAAATCCAATACAGTTGTAAACATTTTGGAAGACGTTAACTACAAGGTCTTTGAATGGCTGCGACCAAGAGGACTTAAGATTGGATTTGTTGCCACGGACAGTGGCAGTAATATAGTTAAGGCCATGGCCAATGGTGGTTATTTCAGGGTCCTGTGTTTGGCGCACTGCATCAACATCATTGTACAGGACTTTCTCAAAAAAGAAGACTAAGTAAGCAACTAACTGTTCAACTGCAGAAGAATCTGCACTCATTTAAAGCCCGTAAACAGCTGAGGGTCATTCAGCGTGATAATAGAATGCCAGTTAATGCACTCATACAGGAGATGCCAACACGTTGGAACTCGACTTATTACATGCTTGAATGCCTTTTTAAGCAGTACCGACCTATCAATTAATATGTCATGCAAAGAGGGGATGCAATTATGAAAGGCATGATCATTGAGATGGACCAATGGGGCCTAGTCAAATGCCCGACAGAGATTCTGCTTCCTTTTGAGGTGTTCACAGGGAAAGTCAACAAAGGGGACATTAACATGGGCCAAGCTATCCCGTTGTTGCACATGCCACAGGAACAGCTAAAGGAGGTGTCTGCAATGTACACAGGTGTGGAGGGAAAAAAAGATGCATATAATTTGAATTCTTAGATTGTCTGCTAACACAAGGGTGCAAAGAGACATTGCGTCCTCCAAACATTGCATCTGTGCCACAACTCTTGATCCACGGTACAAACCATTACTGTCCACTTTCATTCCTTTTTCAGACGGGAATGTTAGAAAAGGCAAAACATGGATAGCTGAGCAAGGCAGTGAGCTAGAAAAAGAATGGCAGGGAATTAGAGGCCCACTCCTCCAGGGCACAAGTCCTGCGGGGCAGCCTTCAAGTTCAGAGCCTGAGGGCAGTGCTGCTGGCTCACAGCAGACAAAACCAACAACAAGAACACCATCAACAACAAGACCATGAGCATCAGTCCCAAAATCTGCAAATGAGTGGTTTCTACTGGCAGGGCTTAAGTCCAGTGCTGAGGTGAAGGCATCAGAGGTCGAGTAAGGTGGAGCACCAGCAATGAACATTGAGCGAATCGTCCAGGCCTATCTGGATGATGCAACAGAGATCTACTTTAATCAAAACCCATTGGTGTATTAGTATGGGAAGAGGCGCCAATGGCCAGTGCTCGGCAGTCTGGCAATAAACTATCTGGCTTGCCCAGTAGCCAGTGTCTCCCCTGGGCGTGTTTTCAGTGCTACTGGTGCCATTGTCACAGTGAGAAGGACCAGTCTCTCGCCCCCAAAACGTGGTGACATTAACCATGATCAAAATGAATCAGTACTTTATACCACCGGATTTCTCCGTACCTGAAGTACCACAGGAGGAAGATGAGGGAGACTCAGGTAATGGAAGTAGTTTGTTAGCTGACCTACTTCTGGGCGAACCACCAGAGTTTGAGAACGAGCTCTACTTCCCTGATTACTAGGCCTGGGCAAACAACAACCATAGAACTAGAGGGCGCACTGCGGAATGGCTGCACCTTAGTGCTGCTCCACCGGCCAGAACATCAAATGGCTAAAAATCTGCAGAATTGGCAATGACTTCGCTGCTAACAACGCAAAGAATTATGTCGGAAGGTGCCTAGCAGCAGTAGATGTACCCCACTGATATGTAGTAGCGCTGCACTCTGAGAAAAATCGACCGAAGTATGCGCGACTTGGAGCTCTCTGGAAGGGAGGGGCGCCCGCGGCTACAAGATGGCGGCAGCGTTGGAGCTCCCGGGAGAGATGAACGGGCTCTGAGGCACACCCGCGAGCCGGAGCCCAGGGACGGTGAGCGGAATCATCGGTGCACTCCCGGTCACCGCAGCACGACGGAATTTATGGCCCCGTGAATTGGCGATCGCACACGGGCAGTGGAGCCAGTCGCTTCCGTGACTACCCCGAGTCACATAAATCCGACGCCTTGAGGACAAGGAGGTGAGGAGGATCGATAAGCGCGGCAGCGGGAACGGCCCGGGAGGGCGACCCCCCCCAGTAAGCGCTCATGCAGACAGTGCGGCCGGGATCTTCAGGGGAATGAACTTAGTGGCCTGACTCCGTGATGGCGCCCACACGTACAAAGCCTGTAAGGAATGGGGACACAGCTTGATGACACACAGGCACAGGGTCTTTTCGGGGGCCAAGAGGAGAGACCCTCACAATTCATAGCAAGCACGCGGCCTGCAGAGATATACTATACAAGATCACACCCAGTGCCTGACCTTAAGATGGTCGCCATGTCACACATGACGAGAGGGAGTGTCGTGTTTTAAAAGTTAAAAAAAAAAAAAGGAGTGACCAGGCGCTGCGGAATGGCTACTCCCTATTCTTCCCCATCCGGCCTACCCATCAGGATACTTTCTCTACGAACTCACCTCTGACCATGGAGACCTAGCTTTCTGACCGATGCCCGGTGGAGCTACCTGATAGCTAAAGAGGAGATGGGCTGTGGACTTCCCCTCGGCCGTCACCTACCCAGCCGGACTTTGGGCAGACTTTCCTTCGTCTCTCCGTCGCATTCTCCCTCCTACCCCTCTACCCTACTCCCTTTCCCTTCTAAGCTCCACTTATCTCATTTTCTACGTTCGTGAAATGTTTTTCTAGTAACCGATGTAACTTGTAACTTATGTAATTTTGTAACTTTGTGGAACCTTATGTACAGCGCTCTGATACCTCCGGGTCTAGCCAGCGCTATATAAAACTCAAATAAATAAAAAAATAAAAACTTTCTCTATCAGTCTCTAGTCTATCGCTGATCTGCTTTCTTTCTTTCTTTGACGCCCCCCCCAAAAAAACATATAGCCACTAGGTAACATTATTATTTACTTTATTATTTGTTTGTGTCTGGTTGACTAATGCATCCCCACCGTCTTACTCTTAGACACATTTGATTGCCGGATTGGAATTGCAACTGTTTGCAGTGAAGAAGTCCAGACTCCCCTACCCCCCCACACTCATTTCCCTCAAGGGCATTGGATGGAAAATACAAACAAATGTGTGCCTGCCTCCAACCTTGGGCCGTGACTATCTATCGTTTTTTACCCTAGATGGACTGCCCCACAGGTGACATTATAATTCAATTTACACTGGCATTCTCTGCTTCATGAATAAATGGATCTGCATTCTGCAATGTACCATGAATTGATCACGATGAGCACAACAGAAGAACAGGTAAATGGCATGCATTGCACACTGAGTGATCGTTGTTTGTTCTGGACTTGTTATGTGTCATGTGTGTTGAGCAGAGATGATTCATGTGGTGACAGGCAGTGTGACACTGGGGGGCCGATTCCGATCTCGGTCGGAGGCGCACCCAATACCATTCGGTCGGGAAAAAGCCATGCGAAAGCCAGTTTCCCGACCGATCCGTACAGCACACCCGAGCGAGCAAGTACGATGCGCACAACAGCAAAAATTCCGGCCGAGCCGTACTCACCCAAACCAGGTCCTGTTCTCCGACCGAGGCGAATCCGGGAAACGCCGAATCGAGTCGCACGGAAGGGAAAATGCAGCCCCGTCCGGCCGGACAAGTACGATGCGCTTTCCGTACGCGCCCGAACCCGTCGCTACGCACGGCACGTCAAAGCATCCGGGAGAGGCGCACATAAGCTCCGAATCGCGCCACAACACGATCCACGGCTACGAGACGAACACAGCACAGACGAGGACGACGCG